>PVIA01005852.1:0-107750 GCA_004024845.1 Tonatia bakeri
CCAGAGGAGAGAGAAGAGGGAATTTCAGGGGAAAAGGGGAAGGGTTTGCAGGAACAAAGTTAAAAGACACATGGATAAAACTAGGGGGAGGGTGGTAATGGGAGGGAAGATGGGAGGGGGGTGGGTGGGCTTGATTGGGAGTAAAGGGGAGAAAAATGTACTTAAACAATCATTAAAATAAAAAAAAAGAAAAAGAAAAAAAAATAAACTAAGCAACCCATTTTTAAATTGATATCATCCCTCAGGCTCTGGCTGGATTCTTTCCCCTTTCCCTCGCCGTCACTGGGACTTCCCAACAGGTGTTTAGAATTCTTTGCAGCCCCCGCTTTTGCATTTTACTTTTAAAAGAGATAATAGTTTATGTGTTGGTATCCTCTGCTAACCTTGTAGTCCAGAACAAGCTGAGAATTCAGGGGATGATGGAGGAGTCCACACCTCTGTGAGCATGAGTTGTGGTCATCATCTCAATTACTTTATTTAATTTAAAGAGCAAGACCCAGTCAAAGGGTTTCAACCCCTCCACTCTTCATGGAGGTGAAATTCCTTGTGTGTTTTTCTCTTTCCCACCCACCCATGGCACTCAACTACTTCATGATGTGCAATGCCAAGCTGTTTCAGCATTGTGACACAGTTAATTCCCACCTGTTAGGGATTATATATATACCACTAATGCATATATGTATGCATAATGCATACACACACATATGCATTAAAGTCAATAGGGATTGGGTTCATTTTCTTTTCTTTCATAAGAAGGAAAGAATCCACTTTTAAAGGATCCACTTTTGGGTTTGTAAAAATTCAGCAAACGGAAAACTCATTTAAAATCCATCAGATGGGCCTGCACAGGAAGTTCCCAAGTCCTACCTCTATCAGCAAGCACAACAGGGAGAACTCTTTACCGGTAGTAGCCTCCCAGCTTCCTTTTTCCCTCTATACAAGAGTTTCCTCCCTTTTGTTTAAAAGTGGATTTGCACACAGCCTGCCACGGTTGCATGTTCCAGATTGCAATTCTTTATTGTTCCCAAATAAACTCATTGTGCTAGAGAAATATCTGGTTGATTTTTTGTTTGAGGTCAACAGGTTTGTATACAGATTTTTAGATTTAATTTAGTTTTTATCAAATTTGTAAAGTCCAGAATCCTGCCAGTTTGTAATTTTATGTAAAAATCTCATGGGTAAGTTTATAATATTAAATTAAGAAATTTATAATATTAAATTAAGAAATTAAATCTCCTAAAAGAGATTTTACGAGTCTAGAAGTCCACAAAGACTAATGTAGGTCTCTGTTACTTAAGTTATTTAAATTAATTATAAATTATATTTAAATTAAAATACAAACATATATTGAAATTAGAATGATTTTATCTTCTGCATGCTTGCTTTTTCCTGATGTGGAAATAAGGGGAGGAAATCTCTATATATTTAATATTACTCCCTTGGAAATTTAACTTAGAACTATGTGACAGCTCACAGGTCACTCAATTTCAAATTCTGGTTCCATGTCAGTGTTGATGACTTGCTCATATTCATACAATTTCTATTTTATAGACTCTTGTTTATTCACCATTGTGGCTTCTGCTTTTCTTTGGAGAAAATCAGAAAGAAAACGGAGATGTGCTCTCAGGAAGTAGTAAATTTCAATGGAGAAAGCCAAGACAAGTATCTTTCCAAATTTGGTTTGGCATCAGTGTTATAACCTTTTGTCCTTCCAACTCAATTATTAAATATAAAATATTGCAAAACTGGATTGCTTAAGCTTAATCTTCTCTTAGTTCCCCTGAATTTATAAGATACTTGAAATAAGAGAATTTATTCAAATATTAATTGTGAAAGTAAATAATTAGGAGAAAAATTCCCTTAAGAGGAAATTCATCAAATAAATTTCAAATGCCATTAAAAAATGAACTATATGTATAGATTTCAATGTGGAAGATGACTGTAATGTATTTGCTACCTCTTACCTGATCTGCCACCACACTCTCCACTACTTCGGTACTTTAGTCACATTGGTCTTCTTTCAGTCCCTTAAAGATCCTAGCTTACTGTCACCTCAGGGCCTTTGCATCAGCTCTTCCCTTTGCTTGGGGCATTCTTCCCTAAGATTGTCATCTGGTTGCCTCTTCCTTATCATTTCAATGTTTGCAAAAATGACCTCCTTAAAGAGGCCTTCCCTAACCACCTAGGTAGAGTATCTGTACCCTTTCACCCCATACCCAGCAATTTCCCTGGCTTCCTCACAGCTTTTCCCATGCTAAAATTATATCTATATTAACTTATAAGTTACATTTTCTGCCTCGTGTCTTGAGAATGTTATCTGAGGTCAGGGTCTCAGTCAATTTTGTCCACCACTCTATCCCCAGTGGTTGGAAAAACCACCTTTGCAGAGAATAGGTACATGATTGATACTTGTGAATAAATTAATACAAGGAATTGTTGAATATCATCTTGGGAAGTTTGTTTATGCTTCCTCTGTTTCCTCATTGGTAAGACAAGGATAAATAGCACCTACTTCATGATGATATTATAAAAATTAAATAAGATAACCTGACCATAGAATCTGATACAGTGCCTAGCGCAGAGTAACTGTTCAATGAATGTTAGCTCCTTTCCCATCTTTTCTCCTTATTTCTCAGCTGGATCTGACAACTTTGCATGGAATAGAAGTGTTCCCCTCTCCCCACAGCCCAAAGTTACTCTTGTAGTAAATATAAACCTCATGCCACAAGGTGAGGTATCCAAGGATATAAGGTATTTTTTCATATTCAGTTTAAGTTTTATTAAGCATTCCTGCTGGGGCATGTAGATTTATATCACTCAATGGATGTTTAATTATTTATTTATTTTTCATGATTTACTAAATCATGTCTAGTTGTAGTTCTACCTTATATTCACAGTAATTCTTGAGCTCTTTTCAATTCCATTGGTCTATTAGTCTGTTTTTGAACCAATAGTGTTATTTTTTTTTAATTTCTGTGGCTTTATCATACACTTAGTATTTGATAGAACAAGTCTAACTTCTTTATTCTTCTTTATAAAAGTTGACTCCACCATTTGTGAACCTCAATTTTTTCATATGTCTTAGAATGAGGTCATTAAATCCCAACTAAGGTTTTGAATTCTCTTTTTATACTGGGCTGTGTATAAATTTCAAGAAACTTACAGAGCACTAAAACTGGTAGGGGCCAATCAATTCATGGAGTTATCGTTGTCTACCAAGACATCCCTCTTCCACTTATTGCAAAGGAAGCAAAGAGATTTGAGGGACATTTGGGAAGGGAACAGACCACACTTGCCAGTAGATTTATATGAAGGATTAAGGAAGGGGAGGTGTAAAGAATGATGATTTTTAGTTATGCAGCTTGAGCATCTGGATAGATAACACTCTCATTTCCTGTATTAGGGAAGAAAGAATAAGGGATTTCATTCTGGACATATTAAATTAGAATTGTGTATGTGACAGCCAGGCAGAGCTATCCAATTGATGGTTGCAGCTACACAACTAAAGTCTGGAGCTCAGGGAAGAGATGCAGGCTGGGCAATCACTAGCAAAAGGAAACATGCACGTGAGACAAGGGACACTAAGACAACAGTGACAAGTGCAATAGTTAGATGGACTTTAAAATAAATATTTGTATGATTTTTCAAATCATTCAAAGCAAGAGACTTTATCCCATTTTATTTGTCTTATGCTAGCTGGCAGCACTCCGCCCAGCTTCTACTCAAGCCAGCTTTGCATCCTCTTAAGATAAGGAGTGGTCATCATTGAGCCCCACCTCCAATCACCTGGTAGATGCCTCTCAATGCAAACTGAATCCCCATGTCAATGACTTACATTGTTGACAAATGTTCTGACACAAAAACCAAATAAAAGTATAGTTTGTTATAGTCTCTAATTGCCAGATTACAAACATCTACTATGCTAGGCCTTACCTCAAAGTGAGAACTCAGGAAACATTCTTCATGTACATTCTCTGAAGGTCAAGGTAAAAAGAAAATGGAAGAATCTCTAAGACCCAGGATCAGAATCCTCTTAAGTTAAATTCAGAGAACCTCTTCAAAGAGCCCACAGAGGGAGATAGAGAGTTTTTCTACCTTCTGACTTCTGTAGGTCAGAGAAATGGGCTAGTTGTGCATAAGCTAAGGAATGTGGGCATTTTACGGGTTACCCAAGAGTCTCTGGATTATAACAAACTGAGTGCTCAGTCTTATACCATTTTCCACGCCTCCCATTTCCACCTCGTTCTAAAAGAAGGGCTTTGCTGGGCTTACTCGGGAAAGGGGTGCGGCAATGGCTTGTGTCCTGAAAAGTATTCTTTTTACAAATGGAATCCTTGTGCCAAGAGTACGTGGGTTGGTACATTTTTCTTCTATTTTTCTCATACTAGTTCATCCTAGGTTGAGAATTATGATAGATGGGAGACAAAATCCACTGGTTTAAAGTCAATTCAGACGCAATCTGTTAGTATGAATAACGGCTAAAATGTGGTAGGAAAGCTATCTGTCACTTTAAGGCAAGCATACAGTGACTTTTAAGAAAGGAGGCTCAGGAAGGCTGAATTCACCCCAAGACTCTAAAGCGTGAAACACATTTGGAGAAAAGGGGCTGAGTTTTTCCTCACTCTGAGGATAAATCATGTCACGATTCCAGGTTTTTATTTTGTTTATTTTTGCAGCCACACAGGATCATTCAGTTTAGGGCTTGTACCCTTGTGATTCTTCTGGTTCCACCAAGATATTTGAGCAAGTATCATTTTTAGTGAGGCAGCATATGGCCAGGTACTTTGTTAGCTATTGTGTGCCTATGCATATGTGTGTCAGCCATATGTAATGTGCACGCACACACACGCACACACAGAGTTTCAGTTCTGACTCCAAACCCTCTGTAAATTAAGTGAGCCGAGAGAGTTGGAAAGACAACAGCAGCAAAAGGCTGGAGCTTGCAGCAACTGCTTAAAGCTGCATATGACATAAAACTGGATTATAATGTCATTCACTAACTGACAGATCATTTAGTGTCTTGGAAGAGCCTGTTTTCACACTGCCGAAGCTCTCACAGGGGAATTCCGTGTGGGCTTCTTATTGTCAGAGCTATTTTTCACCCAATTTGTTTCCAAATGATGTCTAACCTGAGGTCTTCCCACTGAGAGAGGTTTAAGCCATGATTAATGAGGAGTGTTTGGCCAGGCCCACCTGGGAAATGGCCCATCTGCAAACTCAGGTAAGACTGGGAGGCCTACAAGGCATCAGCTTGTGAATGGCAGGCGGCTTCCCATGGCTCGAGGCCTTCTCGCTGCCATGGCAAGGTGTTAGGTATTAGCAGCCTAATGTTTCAGAAGCGCTGGAGGTAAGTGTCACTGTTGCTATTTTTTTCCTGCGATGTTTATGGGGACGTGCTCTCTGTCTTGGTATTAAAAGAAAAATTTCCTGTTTCTCGAGTTCATTTATTCTCATAAAAGCTTTCGTACACACATGGCAATATAACCCAATACACATGTACACAGAGATATGGTTTTGCCTCAAAGAACAAGATTATTAAGCAAGCAGGACTTAGATATCTAATACTGTGGCCCATCTGCAGGTGGTAGACGAACCTATGTGATCATCTTTTATTTTACATGCCTAAAATAAACTGTTATTTGTTATATTCAAATGTACCTGGCATTTATTTTTAAATGACTCTGTTTCTGTGTGAAATAAATACTGGAATGTATTTGTTTTTCACTGTGTCAGTGGATAGTATCAATCCTCTAATAATCTGAATAATTTAGAATCTTTGAAAAGGGATATCCTTTCACTAAAGAACTAGAATAATGAAAATATGCAAAATATAAAGCCACATTTGTGCTAAAACAGAATTAGATAAGCACAACCTGGATAAAGAAGTCCAGATTCTTTTAAAATAACTACCTGAAAAAAAGGAGCGAGTGCATGGAACTTAGACTTTCTCCCTAACCAAGCTTATCCCTCCTCTCATTTAGTATTCACATTCTAGGTTCCCTCTCTCTAGGCTGCCATTAAATATGACATCCCACAATTCCGTCTGTCAGGTCTAAGTCCTAACTGATCCAACTGTCTCCAAATGAAACAGATTGTTTGCTAGGAACATTTATGACCCATAAAGAGTGAGAGTTTATCCTGGCAAAACAATCCTTCTTGTAAACAACCAACATTCCCTGAATCTCACCAGCTGACTTTCGCATCCATCTATTTCTCACTTGGCGCTCGGCTTCATCCAAAGATTCTTTGATGGCATTTGGTACCCAACTGTTATGCAAAAGTCACTTTCCATTGAGGTGGTTCTACATTCAGCCACCAAAACAATCCCACACTTTCTTTACCTACTTCTGTTGCCAGCAACATGTTTACCATGATTTAGATGTCTATTATACGCATGAATGACTTGTCTACTTAATTTCATCAAAAAAATGAACCCTCATAAGTGGCACAGATGCTGGTATGATGGTAATCAAATTAGTTTTTGGACAGGTTTATGGCCACTTGCTGTCAGTTAAGCTCTCTTTGGCTATCTTCACTCCTAATACAGTTTTGATGGTGATTAATGGCTCCATTAATACATGGCTTGTGTTATGATAGATCTAACATTATGGTCTCCTTTTCTGACCACGGATGACAATATATTTGGTAAGATTCAGGTCCATAGCATATTAGCTATACATCTAATGTTGAAGTGTTACTTTCTTGGGCCTAGTGTCTATTTAGGTGCAACCAAGATCGTTCTCTTTGTGCCAAAAGTTTTTTTTAAGTTAATGTTTCATTCTGTGATCTTTCTCTTTCCCTTTCTTTGTTATAGGGAGACTGCTCCCCAAAATTATTCTCACTAACCAAATGTTCCATCCATATCTTTTCCACTCCCAGTCTTACTTGCTTCCATTTCTAAATTCCTTAACCCTTTGCTGTATAACAAACTTTTAGCATTTTTATTTAATTTTTTTTTTTGCCTGCTGAAACAATTTTCAAAAAACTTCTAATTATATCTTCTGCTAATCATTGTCTTCTAACTTTTTTCTTCCAGACAGGGCACATCATCCCATTCATGGCTCTTCTATCCTATTTCTTACATTCTTTTAAGAGTGAATTTTAATTATAGTCTCTTGTGAGCACAGGTTTATTTGCAGTTGTTCAGCAGGGCTGCTAAGGGGAGGATAACAAAATGGGAGCCTTGTAGGCTAAACCACAGTAAATACATTTGGATTGTTTACACAGCTTTTTTATGTTTAAACAAACATGTTTTTTATAATGAAATTGAATTTCCTCCTGCCCATATTTGATTTTTATGTTCATCTGTGCACTTGCCTAAACTCCACCCACTTGCTGCTATGCAAATACAGATTATGCAAATTTTTTGTTTTGAATTGGGTGAACTGAGCAGATGCCCATTTCAGCATAAACAGTCCTCAGAAAAACAGCTTGAATAGACAAGTATCATTGTAAAAATACCTAAATTGACATAAAGATTAATGTTTCTTTTCACACAAACAAAAATGTTAAGTGTGTCTCTTTCATTCGTAGGAGGAAAATTTAACGTTATTTCATAATAGGGCTAAATGCTGAAATTCAATTTCTAATTCAATAGAAAGACTACAGACTAGGCCGAATCTACTGTGGTAGATCTTTGAACCTATTAATTTATTGTAATCCCCCCATTCACTTAAGTAAGTATGATCCCAGCTGTCTAGTAAATTATCTTTATCTAAGAGTGGCATCTCTTTTGCCTGGGTTGTTTTTTTAGATGTTACTACATGCACTTACCAATATAAAATAGTTTCATCTGTATTTATTTTTTTCTATTTATTTTTAAATCACTTTATTGAGGTATGATTGACATACAAAAAGCTCTAGGTAGTTAATACATACAACTCAATGAGTCTGGAGATAAGCATACACTCAACCATGAGACCATTATTATGATCTATGCTATAGATCTATCCATCACCCCCGCAAGTTTTCTCCCATCTTCTTACTTTTTATTATTAGCTTTTTATATGCTAAAGACACTTACCATAATATATACCCTCTTAACAAATTTTAAGTATATAGTATAGTATTGTTAATTACATGCACTATGCTTTATATCTCTAGGAATTACAGTTGAGCCTTGAACAAGGTCTTATTAGAGTTTTGTTTCCCATCCGGGCAACAAAGGAGTATTTTGCTATGTTATCAGTTATTTACTATTCAATCAATTGGTGGCTAAATCTCAACCTAATTTACTCTACTACATTTTTCTGCCTTCAGTTGACCTCCTGGGAGAGTGGTTTCTACATAAAAAAGTTTGAGGTTTAGCCTGGGTATCACACTGAATCCTCCTTGTTTAAACCTGCAGTGCAGTGAGTACACCTGTCAAGATGTCCTAAAATGCACTTCACGTCACTTATTCTTAGGGAAGCCACGTGAGGGTCAGCACCAAGCAAAGATGAGAAACCCCGAAGAACTATGAGACAACTACACTCTGAAGGGTTGAGGAATTGCCATTGTTGAGAGCAATCTGATGTTGCACTGGAGCTGAGGCAATGGTAAATAATGGACTAGACAGATCATTAGAGGCACAATGCATACTACTCTTACATCTGGACAGCTGTGTCTATAGGTGCTGTGCTAATGTGATGAAACTGATCTAATAGTGACCTGAAATATAAGCCAACCCAGCAAGACTTCCTGGAAGAATAATCAGCAGCCATCTAAAAATGGGTGTCTAGTCTACTCAAAGGCAAAAGGGTCCTCTGGCCCTTAAGAAAAACAGTAGCATCTGATTATCCCTCAAGCCCACACAAGAGGCTCTGTGATGACAGCATGTGTGAAACAGGTGATAATATCATGACCTGAGATCAGAGAACATAAATGAGGAATTTTCCTGTGGTAGTTTACACATAACTGTAGCCACACAGTAAGGAAATCTAGGTAAAAGTAATTGGAGTCAGTTAAATGTTTAACATATTATACTTCTGTGCTTTATATTAATGTCCCCTCCTTGGCTATGGTTCTGTCATACTTATTACCACTCTATTTTAAAAACACCAGAATTACTGTTTTTCCTAGAAGACAATAGAGAATTGGACAAGGCTACCTCAGATGGTCATATTCCTATGCTAGGGGTAGCAACTCAACCCAACAGAGTCTGCTTCTAAATCATAAGACAAGGACTATAATGCAGTACAGTATGTAGTATTCAGGGACACCCAGGACATTGCAGAAAAATGACACTAATATCCTGACAGCTGGGAAGGATCTAGAATAAACAGCAAGGAGAACTTTATAGCTAACAGATTCATGAAGCCCAATTCAGAGTGCTTAGAAACGTGGGCACTGCTGCCATGTGGTGTGCTATGTAGGCTGGTAGCAGTGGCTCTGCTGTAGGGTTGGTGAGTCCTATGACTTAATCCTTAATCCTCTGCCCTTCTCTCTATCTCCTCTCACCATCGTCCTAACAGTTTTTCTTTTTCCATTATTCCTCTCACTAGCAGAGTCCTCCACTTTCCTGTCTGTCAAATCCATCCTCCATTTAAGGCCAAATCAAAATCTCATCATTTCTATAAGGCCTCCCTTGGGCTCTCTCACCTGACCTCTCATTTTTCAGAACTCAGTGGCAGTTTTCTGTACTTCCCTTGGCATTCACCATACATTCCTTGACTGTGTTTATGATTTGTAGATTCCTATAAGTTGTATGCTTGTTACCTCTAACAATATGGTAAATTCTTCGAGGTCAAGACTAAATCTTCTTTGGCACCTCCCTCCCCTGGCAAAGTCCAAACTACATGTTAATTGGAATATGTTGTGGCCACATGTGTGTGGTTCAACTTCCAAAAACATTTAATAACATTAGTAGGTTGGTCTCTGGCAGGCTTTAAGAAAATTTGGCTTCCCAGAGTGAGTGACTCAGATCCTAATCCTGTTCCTCCATGATGTGCCAATTGTGTCAGAATTGATATTCTGTTTAATTCCTTCTCTGTCACCAGAAATTTACCTCTGGGTTATAGCTTAGGTTCAGTTTTATTAAATCTACCTTACTAAGCCAGTCTCTAGGATGCAACAAGGAATCTAGAAGCTAATATTAAACTCCTCCAGGAAAGTGTTCCAACCTGACACTCTGTGAACTCCATTCAAGTCCCTGAAATAGACTGGTCCCTGGACTCCACAGATGTAGTGAGTCAGTCAGTCACGTGAGAGATCATAGGTAAGTTTCAGATCCCACGCAGTTATGAGCTGGTGATTAATCTGAAAGAATCAGTCTGCAATCAGAGAAACCTTTATTCAATAAAAGTTTTCCCTTTGGAATACAAATGAAAATTTGTTGTTTTGGCAGCACCTTACAAAATAATGCCAATATCAACCAAGAAGTAAGAGTCAGAATTCCCAGTCAGGCCATTCTCTCTGCAGCAGTAAGCAACAAACTAACCCAAAGATGTATCAGCCAATGGTGGTAGCTTTATTTCTCTGTGGAGACCAGGTCGGCAACCTACCAAAATGTCACAGGTGACTAAAATTTGCAATGTGAAGGTCCTAGACTATTGTTAACCCAACAATACTCAAATAACAGCTACTTCCATTCTCCACTCACTTGAATGTGTCTACATCATATCAGGAAAACCAAAGGAGTATTTTCTGGAGCACCTGAGTGAAAAGAGGGAAGACAGGGAGGACCCCTTACTGTAATAAACACTGTTCCACCAGCCTTATTGCAAATGACAAGATTTGTAAGATTTTGACAATTACATGAGATCTGAGTTCCTTCATGGCCAAGGAGGCTCCAGCCAGGTTTGAGTGTTCAGACACTGCTGACTCTGAGGTTGAATAGTAGAGTCAAGGGAAGTTGGGAAAACCAAATTCAAAAATGAAGCCAAAAGTCAAGGACCCTACAGTCAAAGCAAAGCACCTTTCTGAAAGAGTCACACATAGAGAAAAAGCCTAGGAATGAGGCAATGGTATTGCATCAGAGATACCAAGGGAAGCTAGCAGGCAGTAATGATTGGGTGGGGGTGGGGGGGTTGAGCAGTGTCTGGAGTCTTTAGAATGTAGACACAGAGCACTTTTACAGAGACTCAGTGGTGACTCACTCCTGGGTGGGAAGGAGATGATTAAAGGTGTCAAGTCAATGTGGACAAGAGTATTGATTTTGTCTTCTGACGTATTTCCAATTCTCCGCTCATATCCCTTCATTTTTCTTCTTCAGAAAACTCAAGTTTAGAGATTCATTTGGACCCCAATTCTTTCTGGCACCTTCTTAGGAGTAAAAATATCCCTTTATCTTTTTCTTGATGTTGCCAAGAAAATTCACTTATGATTTAATCTTTGGAAAACAGATATTTTTCTTCAGATTTATCAAATATTACTCATTTTCTCAATATGTGACTTTTGCTTCATTTGTCCAATCTTCTCAAAGCACTTACTAAGTTTTCAAAGTGAAGCATTTTGGCAAGATCTGAAATGAGCCTTTGATCAATAATAGTTTAGGACTCTATGTGCATAGCATTTTTGTAGAGACATTTTGTTAGTTTTAATCCTAAAATTTCCTCCTGGTGCATTAAAATTATGCTATGTACCACATGGAAAGTTATCCATTAACTTATTCTAATATAGTTTTTCTTCTTTATTATTGTTAAAATCTGTTCTTTTAAAAAATATATCTTTATTTCTCAAACTCGAAGCTTTATTTCATTAAGTTCTAACACATTTTGCATTGACAGGTGATTTTTACCTTTTCACATAAGAAAGTCAGTGATCATTACACCCAACAGGAAACCTCACACATCCTAAGTACCACTAGAAATTCATATTTGAAATTAATATGGAACTCTAGAGTAACAGAAACTTCCAGTTTAGTCTAATGAGTATCTTACATCTTTTTACCTGTATTAATTTGGAAGTTAGTGGATAAAAGCTTAAGTTTCCTAAAGCAGCTAAGTTTTTCATCCATTAAAAATAACTAGATGGCTTGAGTTTTAAAACACCCACAGATCCATGTTATTTAACATCTTCCTCTTTAGTGGATGGTGCTCTCACTTTCCTGTGTAAACACACATGACAATTTACACCAACCCTCACTAGCCTAGGCAAAACGAAGCATTTTCTTTTGATGACACTTAACCTATTTTTTTAAGTGATAGGTAAACAAGATTTAGAACTTGAACTCACACACATACACAAAAGCATTTTTTTTTTTACTGATCCTCATCTTGGAAGTCTTCATAAATAATCCTGAAAAGTTGCTAGGTGTTTTTAAATATACCACCTCTCCCACACACACACACACCTCCCCGGTCCTCTGAATGTAACTGGTGGAACCGGAGTATGTTCTGGGGTCAGCTGTGACATTCTGGTCTCTGCCAGATTAAGGGTAGGAACTTGGCAACTGGAAGTTCTCTCACTACGGTATCCCCCTAAAGTCTTCTCCCTTGTGTGGAACCCCAGGCAGACACCCCAGAAGTCATAGTGCCAGTGAGCAATGGGGTTTCCTCTCACAACTGGTAACTATCATTTTATTCTCTTAAGAGGATGTTTGAGCTCAGAATCTAGCCACACCCTAAAACAAGGCACCAGTACTAGAAAGGTAATGAGAAAGCAGATATTTTCTGAAAGTTAAGAAGTTGCTTTTGAATCGCACCACTTTCCAAAGTTAAGGGAGCAGTACTATTTAAACCCTCACCCGCCAGGGAGGTAAGCACCCTGGGCTCATGGAGAAGCTGAAGGATAAGCAAACTCAGGCTTTAGCCATTTGCTTATTAATGCGTCACCACAAAAAGAGAGAGAGAGAGAGAGAGAGAGAGAGAGAGAGAGAGAGAGAGAGAGAGAGAAAGAGAGAGAGAGAGAGAGAGAGAGAGAGAAAAGAAAGAAAGAAAAGAAAGAAAGAAAGAAAGAAAGAAAGAAAGAAAGAAAGAAAGAAAGAAAGAAAGAAAGAAAGAAAGAAAGAAAGAAAGAAAAGAAACAAACAAACCCAGAGGGTTATACACAGCTCACCTTAACTCAAATCTCTAGGGAAAAATCAAGCTGGGGAAAACAACTTAAATGCCAAACCACATTTGTTACCATGTATAAGAAACACAGTACTTTTCCTCCCTGACTCCCAGACCTGCCAATCCTCTGGGCCATGCCTCATGCCACATCCCACATTCAGTCAGCAGAGACCCTGATTTGAAGGTGTTAATGATACAGAGTTTGGCTTCAGAGTTGAAAAGTATTGAGTGAGGAATAGTGTCATACTGCCAAGGTGAGGCTTAAGGGTGAGACTGAAGCTTAGGGCCAGGAACTTAGTGCATACCCTTCTGCCAACACAATGGAAAAGGTATTGTTTGAATCTCACTGCTGTTGACCTGATTCCAAGAAGCAGGCTGGGGTAAAGAGCTGCACATTTGCAAAAAGCATCGGAAAACTGTTCAGAGCCTTGAAACAAATGAGACTACTTAAATGTATATGGAAACTTGCACTTGAACTTTAGTGCCCTTGGCCACTGCCAAGTTTCAAGTTATTCAACACAACAGAACGGAAGAACCACTGGATTCCATTCAAGCTCAGAGTACCTTGTGCTTGTGAGCAGCATGAAAGGCACATTTCAGCTAGAATTTCTAGATACCAGAAGTTCAAGGTCACCTGGTTTATTCTAAGGAAGGGAAAAAGCTCACAGAGTAGGTGGAGACACCACTAGCCCAGATGGTGTTTCAAAAGTGCAGCAGCTCTTCGCCCTGATGGTTCTAGAACACATGTCTACTCTCAAACTCCAAAACAGTGGGGCTGCCTGAGAACTTCAGGAGAAGGAACTCTACCAAGCTGGCCACCGTGCAATGGTGGGAAGGACGAAATCTGTGTTCTTCATCGTGTAGTTCCCACATGCAGCCCAATTGTCGTATAATTATTTACATAAATGACTCTTAGGAAACTTTCTAAAAATCTGTTTGTTTCAGAACATGAATGATTTGTTCTTCAATCTAATCCACTACTTATTCTAACTTTTAAAATTATCTTTTACTTTTCAATTCCTCCTTTTACTTTTCTTTAAGTTAGAGATAACACTTAGTTTTATGATTGGTCTGTGATGATTTGCTTCAAAAGGATTATTAATAACATTTATCTGGTGTTTATTATATACAGACCCATATTTAAAACAAGTAACTCATTTAGAAAGTGTTTCTACTGTAAATTTACTTTTAATGAAATATTAAACACTTTCCTGACATTGCGTTTACTGAGCTTTGGATTAAGGATTTACCCATTTTTATTTATATTCATTGGTTAGAACAAATCAATTTTTATTTTATTTAGTTATTCTACAATATATTTCACTTTTACTTATTTTTTATTTATTATTTTTTAATTCTCACTAAGAGCATGCTCGTTGATTTTTAGAGAGAGGGGAAAGGAGGGAGAGGGAAAGAAACATTCATGTGAGAGAAACTGTGAATAAGAGACTAGGACACACCCCTTGTATGCACCCAGACCGTGAATCAAACCCACAACCTGGGCATGTGTCCTGACCAGGAATTGAACTGGCAACCTTTTGGTTTATGGTATGATGTTCCAATCAATGGAACCATACCAGCCAGGGCTTGATTTTTATTTTAAACACTGCTTGCTTAAAACATCTCTTTAAGTAACCTAGGTTTCATTATTTCTTACTGTACTTGCTTTGTCTTGAAGACACCAAAAGTTTGTCAGTCTTTTCTAAGTTACTTCCAAAGATGCCATTGGAACTTCCATCGTTTTCCAAGAGCCATGGAAGTGCCTGCTGGCCTTTGAAATTTGTGTTTTCTTTCCATGGAGCATCTAATCATTGTCTGATTAACACTTGGACATTTGTGTTCTTTCCAGGGTCAAAAAAAGTCTGTATTCATTATTTTGACACTCTTCACATATATGCATGTCCTGCAAAAGTTAGTCTAGTAATAGTATAAATGATCTTCAGATCCTGGTCTTGGGTGAGGAGCGGGAGCTGCTGAAGGCGAATTCCAAAGCCAGGTAGTACGGAAAGGAGTGCAGCCTCCACTGCTCAGACCTCTCCCACCTGGAACGGCTACCACCCCTGATGCCAGGCTGCCACGCTGAGTGCGGTGCTGGTTCAGAACAGGAGGAGAAGAGATGGAGAGCATGGCCGGAGGGAAAAAGTCTTCGAGACTTGCTGCTGCCTCTGTGTTGAACTGCTGGGGAATCCATAAAGGACACTTGCATTCATCTCTAGAGAGTTGGATGTGTCCTGTAACTCAATATTTGTACTGCAGATTTTAAACGTGGTCTCTTATCAAAGCACTTCCTTATAACATGTTTGCTTAACTTCTAATATGTCTATAAATGTACTTGAATAATTGCAAAGTTAAAATTAAAAAAATACTTTTTAGCATCTTTTACCTGTTTTCTTCTTCTTTTTATGTCTCAGAAAGTAAAGCTATTCTTTAAATGGTTAAAAGAGATCTCATGTTTGTTACTATTCTTTATTAATTCTTTTCCTGAACACATGTTTTAACATTACATAAGTCAGGAGTGCTGGTTGAAATGATCCATTTATCATTGAAGAGGTTAATGGTGAGAGACATTCATATTCTTAGGCTTGGGTCTTCACTGGCTCCCAGACTTGTCTCTTTGTCCTAAGACGATGATTACTAAGGAACCAGATTCTAAATGGTATTTTGAATACTGTTTATGTCCAGATCTGTTTATGACCATATGAAACAATTAAAACATTTGTTAAAGTCCAGGAAAACCCATCTCAAATTGTGTTTGACAACAAAAGCTTTAACATTTGGCACCCCAAAGATTAGCTTTTGCTTCTTCCATTGTTGGCCCTCGTGGTTTCATCCGTAATATGTATGGTGATTGTTCGCAGCCTGGCAACAGCCTGAGGAGTGAGGGGGGCTGCAAGACTATAGCCCCCTGTTAGTTGCAGTCCGAACTTCAAAGGCTTTGGGAACACTGAACAGACAGGTTTCAGCAGCCGATAAAGCAGTCATGCAAACAAAAGGCAGCTTCCCTCTCACTGAGGTGTCTCCAGATCCAGGGTGATTTTCAACCCACTTTTTTCTTTTATTTGTGATGAAACTCCTGGCAATGAGAAAGACTCATTCTGCCCACGGTTGTGTGCCCCCTTGATTCGGCATCAGAGGGAGAGATGGGCATTTATGGCACCATAAATCAAGGGATAAACCATACATGAGCAGCTGGCACATGTGCTAATAACTATAATTATTAATCATGTCAATTTCACACCCTTCAAATTTATGCTATGTGCTTTCTGTAGGAAAGCCATCCCTGGCGCCTTGAGCTGTTTATGGTATGAAAATATGATGTGCTGATGGTCTTTGATAATTGTCTTATGACAGTATTGATCTGCCTACAATTGGGTTTGGGGGGCATCGAAGCCCTGCAAAGTGGTGTCCTTGTCTCCTGGTATATATCATTGTCACACATCCCCCATTGTTAGTGAGTGGCGTGAATTACTTTCAGCATTTGGCCAAGTCTCTAGCTGCTAGGTCACCATTATTCTATCCTTATGTCACTGTGAGGACATTTACTTTGATGTTTCCTTTGTACCTCTTCGAAGGCAAAATTCTTTAACTTCAGCACAGTAGCCTGCAGCAGGATTTCAAAGAGAAAAGACACTACAGGTTTGGGGTGGGTGGAGGCCAAAAATTATGAAAAAATATGCTCCCTCAAAGAAAGGCGATTTTTTACTTTCCCTTCCTTGCCCTTTGTCAAGGCTTGTCTGTAGCAGAGGAGGTGTGGGGAAGGGGGGACCAGAGACTCTGATCAATTGCCTACTCCTGTGCTCATTAAATAGCCCCTCTCAGGGCACCCCAAAGTTGCTGCCACATATCAAATCATGAATCTCTGCTTGTGGCAAAGATGGTCAAGCTAAGAAATCAAACTGGCACTGAGGGAACAGTTACCTGGGGCCAAAGTGGCTAGTTTACTTCAAGTGATTCCACCACTGTGAAACCATAATGTATCTTAAAGACAAACTCCTCCAAGACCAAGAGCAGAACAGCACCTTGCTGGCTGATCTGCATATTAATCTGACATTGCAGCCAATCATCTCTGAGAGGCCGACAAGGGTGCAGAGTGCATGGGACTCTCCCCACTTGTTTAGAACTCTGCACAGCCCTCACTGGGCAGTGTCAAAATCACTCCTGCTGTCTCTACAGCTGCTCTGTTCCAATGACCCCCAGAAGGTTCTGGGGATTGTTAGAAGAGATTTCTATTAATCAACTACAAACCGACTGTTACAATTTCACACTTTTTTTTCCCATCATTTCACACATTTAATGAATTTGGGTGTCTTTTGAATTCAGAACATTTACAATCAAGCCAAAAAAAAAAAAAAACTCAACCCTACAAACCCCTCTTTAACACAATGGGCAGCAGCAAGACCACAAATGCACGTCCAGACTGAGTTTCTGAAACCGACGGTTTAACTCAAAGCGACTGCCATTGGGAAAATTGTTACCAGGCAGCAACAGACCCACAACATTTCAGTAAATCGTCAACAAGAAAACATAGATGTTGTTTGAAGTTTCAGTTTGTTTGTTGGTAGTTGGGAGTATTTCACGCCAGACTTGTTCATATTTAAACCTTGACTTCCTTAAAAACAGGTGTAAAGAAAACAAAAACTCACCACCTTTAGAGCAGTCTGAGACTCAGCATCTCATCCAGAGAAGGGCTTCAGCCTGTCTTGGGAGACTGTGGAGTTAGCCTCTTCCTGCTCCTCATTCAGACTTCCCCAGGCTATCTGTCAACAGGAGAAATGGGGTTTACTGGGGCTCTAAGACATAGAACCTTCAAAAACAAGGAACATTGATAACAATATGTTTGCTTTTTAGTCTCTTAACCCAGAATGGCTCACTTCTCCACAGTGAATTAGACTTGTGGTGTGGTGCAGCAATGTCCTGACTGTCCACTAAGGCTTCAGTTTTCTCTGAGGGCTTATCTCTCTGCTGGTTTGCTGTTATCTGTGCTCAGAGACAGGGGCCTGGACTGTTCTCTAGCACCCCCTGCTGGTCGACAGTGAATACCAGTGACTAATTGGGAGGTGTTGGTTCGTTCCCACCCAAGGGAAATAAGGGATTTCAGGGCAGGGAGACCTAAGAGCACAGGAAAAGGTGGATAGAATAACAGAGTAAAAGCTCGTTAGCCATCGCTTTTTCTAAATTCCCAAGAGAAGAGGAATCAAATCAGATTAATGTTAATATTTGGTGTCGTGAAAATAATAATTGTCTATCCATCTGTGAAAATCTATACTGTTTTCTGTAAAAGTCATTAGATTTCATTGCTAATTATAAGATGCTAAATACAATATCCCATTCAAAAGTTTACTAGTTTCATCTTCCTTCATTTTCACATTCTCTCTGTTTTTAAAGTCCGACCCTTCTCCAGGGCTACATTAATACTTTCATGGCCCCCGGCACTTTTGCTTTCGTGGACCCCTTCCACCAAAATAATACCAACATATTATTATATAACTTTAAATATGCCAGCCTTTTTATTTATGTTTGAGGGGAAATACAGTAGATTTTTGGAGCTCCCAAAGCATTATGGGCACTGTGCCTGCTAACAGAGAATGCAGCCTCCAAGAGCCTTTACATCTCACAATGTTATGGTGCTGTTTTCCTTGTTAACTAGGATGCTGGTTCTGACTTACATTTTATAATCGTCTCCTCCTCATACACCACATCACGTATTTTTAAGTGAAACATTATTTACTGGTGAGGAAGCCACAGTGGGGGAGGAAAACATTTTCCTTGACTCTCTTAGGGTCTCTGGCTGGGTCTGAAAATTAAATGGACAAAAACATGAATAGGACAAAAGCACACAGATTTATTAAATGGAAGTTTTATGGGACACAGGAGCCTCCATAAGGAAATAAAGACCCCAAGAAACAGTTAGGCCTGTGTGTTTTTATGTCGGGTTTGATGAAGTTGTAGAGCAACATAATAGGTTAGGGGGTGTGAGGAAGGGGGGAAACTGGGCACCCCGACAAGGCCTGTTTGTCCAGACTCTTTGTCTCGGCAGATGAGGATGCTCCTATCCCTTGGGTATACAGAAGGAACCTCTCAGATGAGGGTTTTATTTTCTTGTCTCAGGGAAGAGGGGTAGGAGAAGATTAGCGAGACCCTCCTGCTTCTGCTTAACATATTTGATAAGAAGAGGACGACACACTGGGGCAGAATGTCCTGAACCTCATCACCCAAGCAGCTGCATTCACAGTTCCTGAATCGAAGAACTAGCAAGCATTCCGCTGTACCCAGAGCCGTGTGCACAAGGTAGCAACTAAGCATATTTGCACGGAGGCAGGTGCACACCCACTTACATCCATTAATTTGTTCTGAAAAAAATAAAAAAAACACCTAGTTTCTCTTTTAATGCCCCCTTCCCCCCAATGAAAACTGCTACATCTACAACTTAAGAAATGCGCAAATAAGATTGTTAAACATTTGTATAACAGGTTTCTCAAATAGGACCAGACTATCTGATCTAAAAAAAGTTTGTTCAAACTCCAGTGATTCTTCTTTTAAATTCAAGACAATGTGCATAAACATGGATTTTTAAATTAAAGGCCAGACTTGTAGCTTCTCCAACAAAGGCCTGGTGACGTTGGCCTGCATTCCTGTGCAATCAGGAATCACATCACCTCAGCCCCTAGCCCTTGCCTTGCCTGCACGTTTCCATCTGCTGTCTGCTTTGTGACTTGTGGGAGTTTGAATTTATGATGCTGGTTCTATTCTTCACACCTTTCCTGAGCTTTAGGATGGCACATTAAAGGCTCTGGGAATCAGGTTAACTTGGTTTAATCCAGCATTTCCAAAGCTTGTTTGAAAGCCAGAGCACAGTGACCACGGACACGCCCAGTGGCATTCTGTAAAACAATGCTTGGGGCGTGGGGACAGCAGGCGGTACCCAGAGTTAGAGATAAGATTGAGTTCTATGCGAACTCTTACCAGTATCACTGGATGACATTGGGGAAAGTTTTTCTTTGTGCCTGAATTTTTACATGTTAGAGATAATTATTTCCGTACATACATGAGAGTGTAGTGGTAATTCAAATTCCAATGACTTGTTGCTTGTGAGAAGTCTGAAAAGCGAAAAACACTACAGAAATGTAAAGGGTTTTTTTTGTTGTTGTTGTTGAGTTTGCAGTAATAGCGGATCTAGCATTGGTGCTCAGTAAATAATGTCAGTAGTGTTGTGTTCATAAATCTGTTGTAGCTATATAGTGCCTCTTATTTTCTTTTTGAATGTTTCCTTTTTGGAAAAGTTGATATTGGGGTAATCTGGGTATCACTTCATACTGCAGAAAACAATATGTCAATAACTTAGAGGGAGGATGGGTTCAAAGGAAGGAAAGGGGGGTATTTGGTTAATATTACATTCTCTTCTGTAAATATATGAATCTTGTAGAATGTATGGAGTTTTGTTTTTGACCCTTCAAAACAGTTGAGATTTCGTTTGCTACAATCTGTGTTGGGACGTTAGGACATGGGTGTGATTAAGACCACGTATTTAAACTTGGGACATGTTCCCTGTCTTTAAGAAGTAGCAGAACCAATCTTTCACTGATGGCTGTGAAGAAACTTTGTAAGTACATGAAAGTATGAGGGTCCTTGAGTTTTAATGTATGCACACTCACCAATAAAAGTAAGTTTTGTTTTTATTTAAAAAAAGTATACTCAAGAATTTGACTTTTCAGGAAACATTCAGGAGGCAAATCAAGAATGTCAGTCATGTCTGCTTATCAGAGCTGCGGGGGTGTCAGGACTCAGACGGGCTGGCTGAAGGGAAAGGCTGCAGAGGGACTGTGTTCCCAGGTGTCCAGACTAGGTGTCTGCGGGGCCGGCAAAGGATGCGTTAGGCCAGAAACGAGGCATCCAGATTCAACACGGACTTTTTTCTTTTCTTCTTTCTTTTGAAGATGGTCTCCCTGACTAGGAATATTGGAGAAAAGCACAGCTTCTTTCAGCTGTCCTTTTCTGTGAGTTTTCCCACACGAAACTATGCCCAGGCAGCCACTATGCACTTTGTTATTATGACAGGAAAAAATGAATTTCTAATGTGCTACCTCTACCAGCTGCAAGGAGCTTGTGGCTCTTTGGTCACCAGGCACTCTGGGGTTGATAAGCCGGAGCTGGGATGGAGGACCAGTACAGACAACATAACATTTGGGTAAAAAATATAATCCATTTTCTTTCACTTTGAGATTGGTAGGGAGATATTCTTAAGAACAAAAACAAATTTACAAAGCACATTGATGTATATGATGCCTGTTATTGAGCACCCGACTGTCACATGGGTTATTTCATTAATTCTCAGAACACTTTTGCTTAGTGTTAGCCCCCTATTTACACACTATGAAAATGCAG
This sequence comes from Tonatia bakeri, assembly GCA_004024845.1. Lineage (NCBI taxonomy): Eukaryota > Metazoa > Chordata > Mammalia > Chiroptera > Phyllostomidae > Tonatia > Tonatia bakeri. The sequence continues at coordinate 21,354 of PVIA01005852.1, forward strand.
GTCACAGAAACCAGGTGTCCTGCCCGAAGCTACACAGTTAGTAAAGGGCTGAACGCTGGCATTTCCCACTTGGACCTACTATATTTTAGTGATGGATTGCTTTGCAAGCAGGAAATTGGGTTTTCTCTACCCCTGTCATGTTGTAGGAATGACTCTGTTTGTGCTCCTGACAGTGTGTGGTGTTTGGTTAACACCCACTGACTGCAGGCTCATTTTTAAAATTTGCTTGGACCTCTGGAGAATCGGTGGCTCATGAAAAGGAGCAGCCTGTCATATCATAGAATCCAGGGTCAAAGAATGGAAAAGGTCTTTGAGGTCATTGTAGTTCAACTCTTATTTTGTCTCTGAGGAATCCTTAGTTCAGGCCTTCAGCTTTCACATTTGAGTGATTGCAACAGCTTCTGAACCGGTGATTCTGTGTCGCTTCTGTCCTGCGTTCACATCCAAGTGAAGTTTTTTCAGCCTGAATCTGATCTTCTCATGTTACCCCTTTCTTTACCAAATGATTCTACCAGAGATTTTGGCATGTGTGGCAAATTCTCTTTGACTCTCAAATCCATTCTGTTCTTCCTGGATATACAAGCCTGACCCCAGTTAAGGACCAATTTCCTTCCTTCCCCTGTGACAATGTGGTCATGTGACTAAATTCTTACCAACACAATAAGCTGAAGTGGTATGTACACTTGCTTAAAAGGAAATTGCTACCCTGGCCTTTCTTCCTCTTCCCCGAGCTAACCCATGGATATGGCCATGACCCAGCATGCAGGCAAGGTCACTGCCCCAGGGGGAGGCCGAGCAACAGTCAGGAAGGGACCCGCTCTCTGAACACACCACACGGAGCCAAGCCGCCAGTTTCCTCAGAATCAGAAATAATTTCTGTCTTCTCTAAACCACTACCTTTGGGGGAATCTTTGTTCCTTCAGTGTAGTATTTACTTCAACTAATACAGCATTAATCTCCTCAATAGGATTCTTGCCTGCCTTTCGATTTCATCTGTGATCACACTCACAAATCTCCCTACTCTCTGATTATAAGTTATAAATCTTCCAACTGTATGAGAAGACCATATATAAAAACACCTTACAGCGCTTTTATAGAAGACATCATTAACTGCCTCTCCACCATCCCTCCTTCCTTTCTTGGCAACAATATCTTGATGAGGAACTTGACTCTCCCCCATTCTTTGCCACGTGCTTAGGATGGGATTGGCCTATCTCTAGTTCTAGGAACACTTCTGGATTGGCTGAAGCCTTATCTCCTTCCCAGCAACCGCAATGATACGTTCTGAGATAAGCGTATAATTCAATCAGGTCTAGTGAGCAAAATGAATCTCAAGGATGTTATCATATTTCCCCTGGACAATGATGGGGACAGTTATAAGGTCTGGAATTGCTGTTGTCCTTTTGCATCCATGAGCAGACATGGCATGAAGGTGAAGGAATGCAGAGCTGAGAGAGCTACAGAAAAATGGAGCCAATCAATCTGGTAATATTGACTGAGCCTTGTATCAGACAACACCTGAGGACAGACCCACCCATCTTTGATTCAAGCCAACTTGAGATCATTTACAAAGTATGTTAGAATTTATGATGTTGAAGGTCACAGACTACTCAAGTCATTAGGTCTTCTTGGGGAAAAATATTAATTTTTTATTTATTTTATTCTCAATTGAGGACATTTTTCATTGCTCTTAGAGAGAAAGGGAGAGAGGAAGGGGGGAGAGAGAAACAGGGATGAGAGAGAGAAGCATTGATTGAGTGGTAGCCTACAGAACGCTCCCAAACTGGGGACTGCACTCACAACCCAGGTATGTGGCCTGACCAGGGATTGAACCTGCAGCCCTTCCATTAGAGGACCATGTTCCAACCAACTAAGCCATACCAGCCAGGGGAGGGAGATACACTCTTGAATGACTGATTACCACATGTGATTAAAATGACAAAATTGACATGAAGAATTTCAAGAGCATTGAGGCAACAAAGTTTGTTTCAAATAGTGGTAAGAAAACAATGACTTAAAATTAGATCTTTTCACAATGAGAATCCATGAGTTAGTGAATTTCCCTCCCACTGGAGGTGATGAAGTAGACTGTGAGTGCTCTGCTTACTGTTGTAGAATAAAATCACGTCACAGGCATCCTTTCTGTTCTAAGATTTGCTGAGTGGTTTCTCATTTCAACTCACTTGAATGGACACTAGAATTGTCAACACTAGAATAAACATGCACAAGTAAAAAAGGATAGTATTGCCATGCATGCAAGTTCCTGCTTATTTGTCTGAACTGCCCAATACTTGATTTTAAATGATGACTAGAGTAAAACAAAACAAACCACAAAATCAGAAACCCAAAAGGCTAGATGAAAGTTTAAAGCCATGTTTAAACATCACTCAGATATACCAAAGATTCTTCCCACTAATGCATTCTTTCTTCATGCGGGAATATATAATTTTCCAAACAATTAGTACCCCTCATTTAGGAACATTTAAGAACAGTGCATCTGGAAGAACAGGCACCAAGCACAATGACCTCAGAGGTTGTATTCCTTCAGTCCTGGGTCCCATGATTACATCAATAAAAGGTGTGGAGTATTGTAGGACCTTGGTGCAGTAGGCTGGGATTTTGGCACCCCTCAAGGCCAGAGAGCAGGTGGGAGCCTATTTTCGGGGCATGAGAGGTCAGAGCCTGGTCCTGGAGAGAACACCTGGACACGTCAAGGTGCAGTTGCTCGACATGATCCGGTTCCTCCCAGAAGATCCAGTTGCTTAGTCTAGCACAGCAGAGCAAAGCTAAGATGGGCGATACATTCCCAAGATGAGTCTCTCTGGTAGTGCTGCCAGGATGGGACCCAGCTTCAAGAAGAAGGCAGGATGTTGAAATGGGAAAGACATAAGCAAGAACTGGATCTCAACCAGGCATGTTGGGTTTCAGAGTGGGCCATTCAGACCTCCAGGGAGACTAGGCAGGCCAGAGTGGGGTCTACTCAAAGATACCTAGTCATGAGGGTTGGACTAACCCAGGAATTGGAGGTGATACAACTTGGAGACTGGGCTCTGTGCCTCACCTCTAATCCATGTTGTGATCTAGGGGTAGTTACAGTATTGCACACATATGCAGAAAGTTGTGGCACTGTAAACTTAACATGTAAGTTTATTATGTATTGACATGTAAATGACATCCCTCAGTTTAAAAAAGAAGCACTCATTTTTAAGTGTTCAGAGAAACAAAGAATTTATGACAGAGACCAGCTCAACTTGTTAGTACCTCTTCTAATTAGGCAGCTAGTTACCATGATTGAGTCTGGATTTGCTTGATACTAAAGTGTCAACACTAGAATGAACATGCATGAAGGAAAAAGGATGTTTTTACCATGCATGAAAGTTCCTGCCTTATTTGTCTGAACTGCCCAATACATCATTTTAAATGATGGTCCACCATCATTTTAGGTAGATACAGAGCAAAGCTCATCTTTGATTGGCCTGTCCCTGGCCAGTGGTCATGCAGGAGAACCACATCACCAATATCTCCGGTAATTCTGAAGGTAGAGACTTTCCTAGAACTTACTGGTTTTAGAAAAAAGAAAAAAAATAAAGCCAGTATGTAATACCTTTGGAGCCCAGAGCACAACCCCCGCTGGGTGGAGACTAACAGCCAGCTGTCAGGCCAGAGTGACTGGCCATTGGCTGGGTGCCTGCAGGTGGTGGTGACATTGATGGAGAATGATGGATGACTCTGATACAGCCCCACCCCACCCACTTAGCCATATGCATGACAGAAGGCCTCCCAACCTAGATGTCCTGGCTGACAATGCTGCCAAGTAGGCATTCAGATGTGTAAAAACAATGCATTCAGATCCAGCAGTGATTGAGCCACAAATATGGAGGCATTTAATGAGTTGCTAATGTGAAAATAATTTTCTTTTCTGATTCTTGAGCTGTAGGAATAAAGACAGATAGAGGGAAGCCATACAACTGGTAATGACTCTGCTGAAAAAAGGAAGTAGCTTTCAGGACATGTGAAAAAGGTGAATGGGTCCCTGTCAGAGGTTGATGGGAGTTTATAGATATGCCCCTCCTTTGTTTTTTTCCTGCTTCCTCTCACTTCTCTCCTCAACCCATCCTGCTTTGTGCTGTGTGTCTTCACTGTCCCCTCCTCTGAGTTGAATTCTCCTTACCTCTGTGATGCATTTTCTCCCTCCCTCCCTCCATCCCCCAGGCCTTCCCTTTCTTCTCCACCACCCAGCAGAGGGTATCCCTAACCCCTGTCACTGTGACCATCTCTCAGTTCGGGTTGTTTTCCTCCCTTGATTTCTTTTTCATATTTTGTCATTATTTTTGCAAGGACTTCAGGGCATGCATGTCTTTAGAGATTTAAAACACAGGAAATTTTTAGAATGAAAAGAGCAAGGAAAACTAAGAAAGGATTTTTTAAACTTAAAAGCTACCTTGGGAACTGAGAGGGGAAAGGATTAGTGGCTCAAGATTATACTTTCTGTTGAGTCCCTAAAGGTCCTGACAGTGGGGAGGGAAGGGGGCTCTGGCAATTGCTCAGCTAATTGGATGGCTCGAATGATGGGTGCTACATGCACTGACACCAATGTGTTCCAATGGGAAACCTGCATCTAACAGCAAGTCTCACTAACAAGAACTCATTTTCTGCAAAGTTCTGGCTAAAATAGGGAAGAGTGAGTTATAAAGCACTTGTAAAGAAATGAACTTTTATTACTTTTAAGGACACACAGTAATAGCACTACTGTTTTTTCAAGTGCTGGTTCTAGGGAACCGGTTTTATAGTTTAGAGGATAACAGTTAGCAACAGATATCTAACAATAGCCCGAGGGGAGGGGGTAGGGGACAGTGAGGAGATGGATTTTCAGGAACTACTATAAAGGACACATGGACAAAGCCAAGGGGAGGGGTGGAAGCAGGGGAGGGAGGTGGGTTTGGAGGGGGTGGGGAGAAAATACAGACAACTGTAATTGAACAACAATAAAATAATTTAAATTAAAAAAAATCTGACTGTGACACGTCAGCTCTATATAAATGAGCATTTCTACTAAGGTTGTGTGAGATGGTTTACTTTCATAATTAACTGAAAAGTGCTTCCTTTCAGTTTTGCTTGTACAATTAATACAGGTGGTAAACTTTCTTCTCAGACAAAATATCAGGTTAAATTCTATCCCAGAAGAATTTCAAAATCATCACAGACTCAAATTTTATGAGGCCCATATTCATAAGTCTTAATTAGCATGAAATAACCTTGGTTGCAAACATTTAAGGACCAGAAATATTGGCTGAAAATACCTGTAACTCCTTTCTAGCTCTAAGTTACTGAGAAGTAAATGGAACCACGTGCTACAAATATCATATATGTATTTGAGGACCAGTGCCATCCCTTTGAACTTGCTGCATGAGATCTTCTTGGCACCATACTTGAATGGTTGCTCAGCATTGCACAGGGCTGGAATGACACTTTCAGAATAACTGTCAAAGCATTTCTGCCGTCTGTGTCTTTTGGGATGTGCAGGGTCCTGGCTTTTGGTCTAAGTTTTAGACATCTACTCTTGCACGGGACTATAGGGATTTATCTCCCCAGCTCTCACCTCCGGCTCACTGCCACGTCATTGGGAGTCTGAAGGAAACCCAGAATACCTGGGGCAGAAAGCCATTGCTTAATTAGGCTATCAGATAGGGCATATGTTGACAACTTTAAAGAGACTTTCGGGGCCCTTAAGATCTAGTTTTGAAACTTTTCTTATCGGTAGGAGATGAGGACAGAGGACACAGAAAAGATGTGGCATGAATGAGGAGAAACTCAGGGCTTTTCTTGTTGCATTATCCTCCCCATGAACTCTAAAATGAACCCTAAAATGAACTCTAAAATACAGAGCTCAGTCTGTATTTCAGTGGCTATTGGCTGCTGAGGGTCTCCCTGGCTTGGTCCACTTGTATCTGCGGTATATATAGAGGCCACTGGTACAATCTAAGCTATTGGACGGTTGCCAATGGGGGCATCAACATAGACACATATGTCCAGACGACTGCCACGGCAAGCCATGGGTTCAAATATGAGCTCTACCACTTACTTTCTATGTTACCGCAGACAAGTTACTTAACTTCTCTGTGCCTCAGTTTCCTCACTTTTAAAATGGAGCTGAGATAGATAAAATGATATGATATCTGAGATTTGCTTCAGAAACTAGGGAGGAGGGTACAGTAGCAGTAACTAGGTAAACTAAAATTGGCCAGGAGTACATGGTTGTTAAGTTGTTACTATATGAAAGCTCATAATATTATTCTCACTGCTTTGTTTAAATTTTCCATAATGAAAAGCTTGAAATTTTTGGTAAAATGTTTATAATATTAGCAATGGTAATTAAACCTGCCTCATAAGGTTGTTTTAAGGAATAAATGAGTCAATATATGTGAAGCCCTTTGGGCAGTGTTTGGCCCATAGTAAACACTATGTAGGTGTCAGGCACTACTATTATTAGTATTGTTGTTATTATCATCTGATATAGGGTATCCTTGACACCCAGAGAATATAATAGTAACTTGAATAATATTACATGTGTCAGCTCATCTCCACAATCCCATCCTTTTTCTCTCTTTTGCAACTACCCAATATTTTAGGTCACGGTCTATTTTTTTCTCGCCCAAAGATTTCCAACAGCCTCCAAATTGTTTCCCTGTCTATTATCTTGCCCTCTACCCCTTTTAACACAGTCAAATGCAAGAGGGAGCTTGAAAGAGCACCAAGTAGGATCCTCAAGGAATAGGCATGGCCAGAGCTCAGGACACATGTAGTGATGCAAAGCTACTGAGGCACCTAGGGATCAGATCATGGGCTGGACGGGGGCAGGAAACAAAGTCATTCTGAAGGTTAGAGTCATCCTCTACAAATGGGATGATGTGAAACTGCATCAGGACAGCGGCAGTGAGAAGGGAAGAAACTAACAGTGGGGACAGAGACAGAGAAAGAGTGCTAAATTCAAGTCAAAACTGCCTTTTGGAAAAGACTGAAATGTAAGGGCTGAGAAAGAGGAAGAAGTACTGATGACATCAAAATTTTAAATCTAGAAAAGTAGGAGAGTGGTGATGGTCTTCAATTAAGTAGGACCACAAGCATAATATACAGAGCTGGGGAAGCGGGGCGGGGGGGGGGGGTTGGTTCTGTAGGGGAGGAAAAAAGTTTTCCTTGACCTTTTAAGGTCTCTGACTGCATCTGTAAATTAAACTGGCAAAGACAGGTTAACAGAGAAAAAAGATCCAAATTTATCGAATGTAAGTATAATGTGACATGGGAGCCTCCATAATAAGATAAATACTCAAGGAAACAGTTGAATCGTGTTTTCATGCTAGGTTTGATGAAGAATGGACAGTCGTGGAGGAATACGATAAGTTAGGGAATATAAGGACAGCGTGGCAAACTGGGGGACACTTAGCAAGGCTTCTTGGTGTCTGTGGCTCTGCATTAGAGATAAGGGTGCTCTTTTCCTCTGGGTACCGGGAGGGCACCTCTCACTTGAGGGTCTTACAATCTGTTTCAGGGGTAAGGGTGGGAGATAGATCAGAGAGACCGTCCAGCTCCTCTGTTTCTCAGATTCCTTCAGCTTACACTGTTTAATATGTCAAGGTGACACGTTTTGGAGTCTGTATCCAGAACCCCATAGGTTCTAATGAGCTAAGTTTGTGGTATATCAGAATATTCCAGAATTATCAAGAAGGCCAATAAAAATGAGAATTTGGCTCATTATAAGGTCTCCTATTTCTGTGTTAAAAACATATAATCATCTTAATGTTGGGGATAATTTGAATAGAGAAAAAGATCAAATTAAGAAAGTCCTTCCTGTTATGTCAATGCTGAAAACAGTTGACTCAAGAAATTTAATTCCAGGAAAAGTGCTTATAGGTACCACATTGAATGGTGTGTGTGCAGGTGTGATAGACACATCTAGGTTCTGTCCTCCATCCCACCCCTATCTCTTAGTCTCCTCTCTCTCTCTGTCTCTCACACACAATGTTTTCTTGGTTCATCAATGTAGCAGAGACACACCACAGTACCAAGGAAGGAGTAGATGACACCCAGCCTCCTCATTTGATTAATAAGCGACAGAATCATGGTCTTGTTTTCAGGGAGCTTTCCTATCATGGCTGTAATCTCTGGAGAGCTCAAGCCTACAAAGCGATAACATCTGGTGCCCATTATTTCCCCAGATCTGTTGTGATTAGTCCATATGATAAGCCTGGCCAATTGCTATAGGCAAGGGATTGCTACATTCCCCCCATCAGGGTACTGGAGCTGTCACTTCTGTTTTGTGGCCCCTGCTAATTTGCCACCACAATTTCCAATATCTGCTAGAATTCCACATGGAAATCTCAATGCCTTGCAGGGGCAATAGGCTGTGTGGCTGTAGACAGAAGGCTAGCACTACTCATATGAACGAGAGGTTTATCAATTAACTCCAGCAGCACCGCGCAGGCAGGGACTGGCTGTCCACCCCCACTTCCGCTGTGCCATGCTGATGAAAAGAAAACTTCAGACTTGCTGACAACACAAACAGTGAAGCATCCAAAAGTTAGAAGGAAACAAAAAGATCAGAATAAATAAATTATCTTTGCTATTTAATAAAGTGAATTTTCAGGCTTACCAAATATTTTTCATTCTCTCTCCTTCACCATCCCTCACAAAAATGATGCAGAACAATAATAGTTGGAGGCCATCCAGGTGGCAGAATGGCTTGTCATTTCAGATGGTGGGAGAAGATTTAGGGCCCTAAGAAGGGCAGTTACATTGTTTAATAGAACTCATTAACATCCAAGCTGACTACTGAATTATGTGTTCCCTTAAAAACTTTCACATAACTTTTTTAAACTTATTAGAAGCAATTATGGACTGACTTGAAAAAGTGGGGAAAAAATGCAGTTGATCAACTTACTGTAGTTTTGACAGAAAGCTATTAATAATAACTTTTTTCTCTGAAATGAATGTTCATGTGTCATTAAATAAGTCCTATAGATGGAACTGGGAACAAACATTTCACCAAACAGATATAAGAGGACAAATTAAGTTAGCTGTTTCTATAATTTGGGGTGATCTTAGTAATCATTTAAAAATTACTTGGTTTGAATCATTTTTAGAAGCATTTGCTTATTTTGATACCTTTGAAAGTAATGTCAGCTATAATTCAGAATTTGAAATTAAACAGTAAAATATAGAAACTTGTTACCACTTACTCAACAGAACCTATAGTTTCTAACTAATCACGTGCCAAATGCTGGACTACATGTCACAAATAGCTTAAGTTTATATATCACTTAAAGTTGCATAAAGAAAGGAAAACTGTCAATAAATCATGTGAGAAAAAGACAATGTGATATGTGCTAGAATTTCTGCTCTGCCATCTAAGTATTCAGCCATTGTGAAAACTCGAATCTAAGATCTAGAGTGGAAAAATGGTTCCTTGGAAATGGTTCCTTGGAACTAATATCAAAAATGTTAGCAGCAACCAACTACCAGATTCCTTAATCTGGTAAATGAAATTCAGTTTACACAGCCTGAATCACTCTAGGAAGTCAAATTGGGTGAAATAAAATAGTGGTAGAAAGACAAAGGGAAAAGTTTGGCCTGAATAATTATCAAATATATCTATTTTTTTTTTTTCATCAGCAGCAGTGTCCAGAGAGAAAAATACAAATGTTGATTTAAGGCAAAAATACAAACTGTCCTCAAACATTACTTTACCTGAGTCTGGGTGGCCATTTTCTTTTTCTTTTTTTTTCATTTTTTTTAAGTAATTCATTTCTAGTCTTGCTTGTGCTGCCCAGCACACCTTTAATTATGGACTGCTAGCCTGACCTTGGTAATCATTCATTCCTCTGGTCCCACTTCTAGTTACTCTCCCCTTCCCCCTTCTTGATCTCTGGCCTTTCTTCAGGGCTCAGAGATCACCTGAAGGGCTCACCTCCCACACAATGTCTAGGCTACCTGATAAGGTCAAGCAACCTAATAGCAAAGCTGTTATTCCCTGCATTATAGAACCTATCATTTAGGTCCCAACTGGATTTGGAGAGGCCTGAATTTTATTGACTAGTTGTGTGCAAAGAACATGCCATTGGTAATGGTCTCTTCTCCACTTCACTTTGAGTGCAGGTGATTTAACCAAGAGGTGCCTCATAGGCAGGTCACTAAAAGAAATGTAAATAAAAGCCTGTCATTTAGGCTTTTATTGGTCTCTTGTGGTAGATCTATGGAGACAGACCCCGACTAGTCCAGATCAAAGCTGAAGTCAGATACATATGAAATCCTGGGACATAAACTTAAATAATTTAGGCTCCAAAGTCTTCCTTCAATCAATGAACCTCTTCGGTTGTTTGAAATACCCAAGAATGTATCATTTCCTTCAAAGAAGAATTACCTACAAAAAGTTTTTGCTGTTAACTTGGGCAAATCAAAGTATAAAACTGGTAAACAAAACTGTGTAATATAAAAATATTATAATTAACATATGACATTTTATTTCCTTTGTGTTTCTTTAAAATAAAAAACAACTGCTTTAGTATTTCAGTTTTTCTATGCAGCAATAGTTACATTTATGTTTTTTAAAGTAATGTCCATCCAGCACACAGATTGATGACCCTGCCCAAAGTTAAAATCCCAGGGTCAGAATATTTTGCAAGCTTTCATAATCATAAAACAGATTCTGGTCATTGTCAAGTTGCCAAAAGTAGAAGACAAGGCTAATTTCTTGAACACAGATGGATTCCTCATAGGATTATCAGTAATTTTTTGCTTTTCAGTATCCCATTTTTATTAATAAATTTCTTATATTACTCATTTATCTTTTTCTCTTCAAAGGAAATAATTTAGCAAATTTAAACATGGTGAAGAATGAAGAAAACCCAGGTGCTGTTTTCACAGCAACTCCAAACAGCAGTGCCCATTTTCCCAGCAAATGTATTTTTGCCAAATCTTCAAGTGTTTCTATTGATCCATTGCTCAAGAAAGCCAAAGCCAAACCTGGGAGCAAAAAATGAAGGATAAATTTGATTAATATTAGCACTAACAAACACAGTTTTGAGTGTGTAGCTTTGCTGTGATAAAACACAGCCTTTCTGCTGGCTTAAAATACTTTAAATTAATAAGTAGACTATTTGCCATAATTTTTAAAAAATTATGTGTGTTTGGGTACATTCGAGTGCTTATCCAAACTTGCTGAAATCATACTTCACAGATTAAAAGTGGAATTTCTCTTGTTTTTTTGCATTTAATGCACACTAACGTAGAGTGAAACCTCCTGGGGTGGAGACAAAGTCTTCCAGTCCCAGAACAACCCCAGTAGTTCCACCTGACCAGGCTCACAGAGGAGCAAACGGGGTCTGACCCTCTCCATTGACACCAATGGACCGTTTTATGCAAAACTGTTCATTTTCTGGAGGGGACCATGTCTGACTGGTGGAGTGATTCACAAAAATCGCTTCATTAAACGAACGCCCTTCATGCGTGGCCTTATTCTCTTCATTGGGGTGGAAACTGTGAGCCACGCATGGGCACTCAAGGAGGGGGAGCCTGTCTCCACAACGTGTATCTAAACTCAAGCTCCAGCTCCTGTCTCCAGACAATGACACCTTGGGGCTGCACGCAGGGCAAGGCAAACCTTGTGACTACAGTTGTCCCTGGAATGCCTATTTCCATACAAGTGAGCACTGCATGCATTAGGGAAGCCACTCCCCAATGAGCACTGACAGCCCCCAGGCTCACACCCACCCCAGTTTTCATCTTTCCCCCAATTCTCCACAGAGCAGCAAATGGTTCTGTTCACGACAGGCGTGGCCAGTGTGACTCCTGGACAGGCCCACAAGTCCACTCTTCCCTGTAAACCTGGGAAACTGGTACCAGCTGGGTGTGCTCTCTACTCCTGAGAGAAGGGTGCTCTTAGAAATTCTCTCCCAGTCTCCAACAATATGGCAAATCCAAAGACATGAATGAACATGTGAGAAGAGGAAGGCGTTTCACTCAGAAAAGGAGAAGGAACAGGGACTACTGAGTCTTAATAGGCAGAGTGCAAATATGAGGGTGAGAAACTGAGATGTTGGTGAGAGCATGGTGAAAATGCAGGGAGATCCCAGTATGACACATCTAAATGCTTTGAAGGTTCAGATGAGCCAATTATCTTCATTCACCCTTGAGTCCCTCTGTTCTCTGGAAGTTGCCTTGTTTAGTGGAAGTCCATTTTTCTAGCTGCAAAATGCCACAGCTTTTCATTTGCCTGAGTGGTGACTCTGCTTCTCTGACCTGGGAGTCTCCCTCACTTTACTTTTCAGCTCCTGCACTGGGTTTGGTAATACCAGATTTCACCTAATGTGCAGAATCTAAACCCTTTGACCTTTCAAAACACTAAAAATGAGTTCTCTGCCTTTAAGAGTGTCATGGCCAGAGGTCTGTGAAAGGCCCGTTTTGCTGTGATTTGCACAGCCTGGGACAGCTCTGAGCTCAGCTGCACCAGGCTAATTTCCATAAGCATCATGTGGTGTTACAGAAACCACATTTTGCCAAGCTGTCAACTATACAGCCTTCTCTTTGCTAAACAGACTCCCATTAAAACTGTCTGCACAATTTGTCAGTTAAATGAGGTACAAGAGGGACGCTCTATTTGCCCCTAATTAGCTGCGCAGACTACCTTTGTCTGTTTGATTAAGCATTCACATTATCAATTTTGTTTAATCTGATTCATTTCACACACCCCCCGTGGGACAAAGCCCATACGGTTAACTAATCTCTGATATCATCTCTCATATCAGGCAGCTATCATCTTCCCCAGAGTACATTCCACCCACAGGCACCGTGATCATCAAGCTCCGCTGAGGGGAGTTGTTCTGGTGAGGGGCAGAAATTTAGCTCAGGAGCTGGAGCCGAACCCTGACATGCTTAACTTGAAGCACACAGCAGATTTTCCCTCAGTGCCATCTGTCCACTGTCATCCACCCATTCATTTATTCATATTCACTAATTCATTCATTCAGGCAGTAAACATATTGTCTGCCTACTATGCACCAGGGACTGTGCTGGAAGCTGGGAGGGATACAAAGACGTGGAAGATAAGGTGCCTGCTCTCAGATTGCTTATTATCTCAGCCCCGGCGAGAGTACAGCGGAAGCCACCAACCAGTGTGGAAGGGTCACTCTTTCCCTGAGGCCAGTTCCACTTATCTGTCAACCATGGCCTATTTGGCTCAGCTAGGAAACAACCCTCCAAAGAAGGATTTTGGATAAAGGCATAAAAGCAAGTGGTCATGGCTCCCCGAAGTAGTCTTCCCTCCCACTCCCGTTTGCAAAAAGAGTTGACAGTGGGGAAGGAGGAGTTTTAGGAATCAGAATGAACAAATCATTTATGGTCATAAATAGCTCTGAAATCTCATTGCATCTGAAACTTCATGGAAGTTATTGCTTAGTGAAACCAAACTAGTTACATTCAACTGGACATCTTCAGTAGGCTAATAAGAGAGCAAATATAAAATGCTAGCAAAGCACGCCTGAAAATGTTGAGAAGAAAAGTGATTGACTTAATTTACTGGGAGGTATAAAACTATTCTGGGGATGGGAGTAGTAGAAACTATACAGGTATTCATGGGTCATCAAACACTTGTATTTCTGAACATCTACATCAAAACATTATGCTGATTAAGACTGCAACCTCAGAAACATACTCTACCTGAAAGCTTTTTGGTCCTGGCAGGTGATAAGCACTTGAAAATGAGCATTGGAACCTCAAAGTAGAAAGTGGAAATCCTTAGAGGTTGTTCAGTGCAATCCTGTTTTGTTTGGGAATCTCTTCCATGGCATTTCTAGATAAAGAAATTGTTGAATCAACATAAATGCCTCCACAACGGAGTTCCACTGACCTGCAAAGCTGCCCATCCTCTTCTGGTCAGTCAGTTCTGACCCACAGAAATATAGTCACTAAGCTGAGTTGAAATCTGCCCCCGGTGGAACTCCCCCTGACTGACTGTATAAGCGGGTATATACACAAGAGCCGGATCTGTTCTCTGTAACTTTGAAGACAGCTTTTAATTGAGTGAATAAAGAGAAAGGAGGAACTGAGGGGAAAGAGAAGGACAGGATAAGTTTTTTACTCTTCTGCATAGATTACTATACATATTTATTTACAAAACAAATTGATTCTTATGCGCAGGAATAGAGTCGACTCATTATATTGTAATATTCCTTTGGTGCCTGAATATCCAGCGACCTGAAGCCATGGTTCTTATATATCACCACATTGCAATCCTTCATCTTCATGTGGAAAAACAGAGATATTTCTAATACAAAGTTAAAATTTGGGGTGGTTTTAATGTTCTGAGAATTGATATTTTAAACCAGAAATTTAAAAAGTAAGTAGACATATCACCTTCTCATGGACCGTAAGCTAGAAGCAGAGCACATATTTGTGTCAACAGTCAACAGAATTTTAAAGTAAGATTGAACATAGACAAACTAAATTAGGTCTATTAACTTGAAGAAAATCAAGAGTTAACTACAATCTAATCTGCTACATGTACTTTATTTTATTTTAAGGTAAATAAGAAATAATTGTTATCACAAAGATAGCAGTTCATACTTTTTAGGCTATGTATTCAATATTCAGATTTAAAACATGGGTGATATGACTGTAATGTCTGTCATTTCATTGGTCAATAGTGTTTGTTTCAGATTGTTTGCCTAGACATAACTGCATCCTGAAGCGTAGCTTAGTTTAAGTAGTTAATCTTTCCAAATGCCGTAAAGGGGTGGAATCATTTTTAAGTCTAGAAAATACAGTAGTGATTTCTCTTTATCCAAAAGAACTCTTCTCGGTATTTCTTGAAGTACAGGTCTACTAATGACCAACTTCCTCCTTTTATTTCCTGAAAGATGTTTATTTTTATTCTTTTTTTTTCTGTGTGTGTGTGGGTTTTTTTTTGGGGGTTTAAAATAACTAACATTATTTCCATTTTCGTGAATTAGAAATTTGAGAGCAAGCAGGTCTGGCTTAGGGTCTCCCATAAGTTTCAGTCAAGCTGTCTGCAAGGGTGCATGCAGTTCAGAAGGTTTGGCGGGGGCTGGAGGATCCTCTTCCAGGTCTCAGTTCTTTCCGCTGCCAGCCAGAGGCTTCCCTTCTTTCCTAGATGAGCCTTTTATAGGAAGACTGGAGTGTCCTTGTGACATACAGCGAGATTCTGTCTGAACAAGGGATTCAAATGAGCTATTTTCCTACTGTCTTGAAAGATACATTAGTACAAAATTCTAGGATGGTGGCTCTTTTCAGCACTTTAGAGAAGTCTTTCCATTGTCTTCTGGCTCCTGGAGTTCCCGCTAATGATCTGATCTTGCATCTTTGAAGGCAAGTCTTTTTATATTCTGGCTGTTCTCAAGATTTTTTCTCTGGCGATGATGTGGTTGTATTTGGTTTTCTTTGAATTGTTGTGCTTGGTGTTTATTAAGCTCTTTTGGATCTGTCCATTCAATTCTTTCATCAATTTTAGAAACTGCTCGGCCATTATTCTTCAACTATGGCTTGGTTCCATTTTCTCTTCTTCTCTATTGGGACTCCAGTTGTATATGTTACTTTTTTTAAACGTCTTTTATGTTTCTTCCACTCTATTTTGTTGTGTTAATTTTTTCCTTTTTCTTTCTACACTTTAGATAACTGCTATCTTTTAGTTCTTTATGACCTCAGCTTTCTCCACTCTCCTGTTAAACCAACAAATGAGGTCTTAATTACAGATACTGTATTTTAAATTCTGAAATGTTTGATGTTTAATATATTTTAATTCCTTCAACTTTTATTTATTTTGTTCATATTTTACTCTATTTTCTTTAACATATTAATCACAGATATTTTTCAGTCCTTCTCTGCTAACTCTAATATTTTGACCATGTCTGTATCTGCTTCTATTGATTATTTTGTGTCTTCTTAGTGGTAAAATTTTATTTTTCTTTACATTCTTGTGTTTTTTAAATTGCATGTTATGCAATTTGTATGATATTTTATAGAGACTGTAGATTATTTTCTTTCTCTAAGGCGTATAAGGTTTCTTTTTATCTGACAGGTAATTAAATTATTGTTTATTATCTTGACCTGCCCAACATTGCTTTTAGCCTTTACCAGGATGAGTCCATTTTAGTTTTGCCCTCTCTCTTAGGGCATAGCTCTTAGTACGGTGTTTACTTAGGTCTCTCTCTTAGGACTAAGCTCAAACCCAAACATCTTCCTGCAACTCTGAAGCCCCAATATTTTTTGTAAAACCCTTCGCCCATTCATAGCTGTGCTCTGTTAGGTCTCTTAGAGTCTTGCTTTGGCTGTGTGCAGCTTACAAATCAGTCAAGGAAGATTTTTAATGCATATTCTGGGACTCTTTGTCTGCAGTTCCCTTTTCTCAGATACTCTACTCTGGCCCTGAATCCTAGCAGCCTGGGCAATTCTGAGTTCTGGCTCCCTGTTTCCTCCACGTAATGACTCTATAGCTCTCTGCGTGGACTGTTCTCTGCACCACAGTTTAGAAAATACTTTTAGCGAGAAAGCCAGGGTGAATGGTGGGTTCACCTCAATTGTTTTCTTTCTCAAAGACTGAAGCCCTGGGTTAGTTGCTGCCCAGTTCTTACAATCTAAACCTAACCCTAACCCTAACCCTACCCCTAACTCTAACCCTAACCCAACCCTAACCCTAACCCTAACCCTAACCCTAACCCTAACCCAGGGTTAAAAAATTTTTGAAATAATTTGTGTTATCTGTAAGAAAACCTGACTTTATAATGATAATTGGCTATGATCAATTAGTGAATATTACTAAAATGCAAATGTATTTAGCATTAGAACACCTGTAGTATACTACTCGCAATAAAAAATTAAGAAGAAATACAATATGATTATTCCTATAGATTCAGAGAAAATTTTGATAAAATTTAACATCTATTTATAATTTTTTTAAAAAGAAAACATTATTCTAGTTAGTGAAACATTTGAAACATTTAAAATCAACAATAAGACAACATCTGCTATCACCATTTCCATTCAGCACTGAACCTGAACTGAGGTCATAGACAGCATAAGAAAAAAATTAAAAGGTATAAAAATTGGTAAAGAAAAGTTTAAATTGTCTTAATTCACAGAATTCTATGTGAATAAAACAATGTAATCCACACACAAATTATAAGAATTAAGAGGTTAATTTACATGGAGACTATAAGATCAGTATATAAAAATCAATTATATTTTTCTAATCAGCTAAAGCTAATTGGAAAAATACATCTTATAAATAGTAATAAAGCACTTTAAAATAGCATATATAAAATTATCCTATTTAAATATTTTATACATATTTTTTGCATAAAGATTTGGAAAAATATCAAAATTTTAATTGTGGTTTTCTTCAGAATCTTGCCTGATATTTTCCTTTTTAAAAAAATATTTCAGCCCCAGTCAGGTAGCTTAGTTGGTTAGAGTGTTGTCCCAATACGCCAAGGTTGTGGGTTCAATCTCCAGTCAGGGCACATGCAAGAATCAACCAATGAATGCATGAATAAGTGGAACAACAAATGGTTGTTTCTCTCTCTAAAATCAATACATAAAAAAATATTCCTATAGAGCCCTGACTAGTGTTGCTTAGTGAGTTGGGTGTTGTCCTATAAACAGAAAATTCGCTGGTTTGATTCTTGGTCAGGGCACATGCAAGGGTTGCAGGTAATGTCCCTGGTTGGGGGTGTGCAAGAAGCAACCAATCCATGTTTCTCCCACACACTGATGTTTCCTCTCTTTCTCTTTCTCCTTCCCTTTTCCTCTCTCTAATAATAAATAGATAAAATGTTTATTTAAAAATTCTATACAGCTTAATTTTCAAAATAAATTGATTAATCTTATAAGCAGAACATTAAGAATACTGTATATAATCAATTTTTAACCTTACTTTCACTTCCACTATTTAGAGCTGGAGTCTAAAATATGAATATGTACTCAGAGGTTAGTGTTAGCATCTACTACACTGCAAAAACCAATGCAAAAAAATTTGAAAATTTTTAACTGGTGAGAAAAAAAGTTGGAATAATTACTTAATGTCATTAACTTAGACTATTTGTTCATTGATTAAACATTTAATTTTAAACAGCTTTTAGAACCTTGAAGAACTTCAGAGAATCATTTAGTTATCCAATAAATGTTTGCTAAAAATTTCAGTAACAAATAAAAATATACTTTTCATTCATTTGGTTGAAATTATTAAAAGAAAAGACAGGTTTAATGAAAGGATTTAAGCCAGCAGTTGTTTAGAAATATGTTTTGGGATCACTTAAAGTGAACAAGTAGAATTTTATCCCCACATTTACTTTCATCTCAGTGTTTCTCCAACATCTACTTGTGTGTTTTAATTTTTAATGTAAATATTCAAAGATCTCTTATTTCCCAATAAACAAACCGACTGATTTACATTTAAGACTATCACTAATTCCAAATTCCGACCTCAAGAATCACTAAATTGTTCTTACTGGTATTAAACTTCATGGAATAAACATAACTTGGAGTGCTTCTCAGCAGCCAAGAACATCTGGCTTCCATTACTAATTTAAAAAACCTCAAGTTAAGGAACACTTGTTTGTATGTGAATTCTCAGAAATATTTAACTTTAAATAGGTCCAATTTTACCCCATTTATAAACATGAAAGAATTACAGGTAGAGAATTAAACTCTTTTAAAAAATTAAATACAAAAATATTCTACTTATTACAAAAATATTAGAAGTAAGATTAATGTAAATGGATCATTCTAAACTTCACAAAAATGGTTTAAATTAATCAGTTCTTCATTTGCATTAATATTTTCTTAATAGCTCTATATGCTCTGCTCTGAAAATCATTCTTATATTCAATGCTGTTACATATCAATAATACTTAGCTCTTTGGCATTGCATCAGTTTTGTATCAATCTACTTAATATCCCAGTATGTCTCATGTCAATTAAAAAGGACAACAAGTCTCAAAGATGAAAACTTTGTTCTTCTTCATAGCATTTGGCCAAAGAATTACAAATGATTATGAATGAGTGCAAGAGTATAAATTTGTCTTGCAAAGAGAAGCGGATATTGGGGGGCAGCTGGTCTCCCCCTCCCTTTGTGAGGAAAGCAGTCTTGTGGAGGCGGCTCTATCATGTTCCACGCCTCCCTTCCCAGCATGAGGGAAATTGTGGTTATTTATTTGTTTGTTCATTTATTTTAATCCAATTTGATAGATTAACCAAACTATCTAGTCCTGTCCCTTAAGTAGAGATATACTTTTTAAATCCATATAATCTATGGTGTATATTTTATAATGAAATCAACTAAATTATATCTAGATCTCCCCCATTTGATTTTTGTTCACCCATTTATGCATTTGTATTTTATTCATTCATTCATTCATGGATTATTGAGTGATTGATTGATTGATTGATTCATTCATTTGCTGACTAAATATATAATGAATATTTACCAAAGAATGTATTTTGAAATGGTTGAGAACCTGCTCCTTTAAGCCAGACAGCTGGAGTTTATACCCTGCCTCTACTACTTAATACCTTTGTCCCTTGATTTTGTCCTGTGTAAAATGAGGATAATAATGGGGAAAACAATAGCACCATTATCAATGAGTTAATATATGTTGAGGGCTTAGCATGCCATAGCCTGTCATTGTTGTCAGCCTGTCATATTGTAAATATTTAACAAATACTAGCTATTATTGCATGTGCTGAATACTGCAGACTCAGACAGTACTTAACACTCAGTAAAACAGTAATTTCAAGCTTTAAAAGCTATTTGTAAGCCACCCTATGTTGTAACCTCCCTTGTATTTACTGTCACTATTAATCATTGTCACATAGTCTTTCCCAAATAACTTTCTCTGACTGCACCAATATGCATAGATTTTTATATAACAGTTCTGTTCATTATTCTTCTGTACTAAATTATGAATTTCTTGAAAATAGGAAGTTTTTTTTATTCTTGAGTAAATGAGGTAAGTCCCTCAATCCTCTCTGATTTAAATGAGTAAACCAAAAGCAATTTGCCAGGCCACAAGCTCAGACTGCTGGAAGTTTGGATTTCCTGATACAGTGGAACTTCCTTATCACAATAAAGGTGTGAAGAGGTGGCAGGAACATCCTCTGCCCCAAGGGAAAGCGAGCCAGAACATATTATATATGCTGTATTGCTGTATTTGGTATAATCCATTAAATCCCAGGCAGCAGTGATCCAGGTTATAGAAACGACATGCGGGAATGTTAATTGGGAAACTGCCTAGGTAGCTCTTTGAACTGAAGAGCCATCCAACCATCATCCAAATCCAAGGGTGTCAAACTCATTTTTTTACCGGGGGCCATATGAGCCTCACAGTGGCCTTCAAATGGCCGAATGTAACGTTACGACTGTAGAAATGTAACTACTCCTTAATGAGGGGCAAGGAGCTCGGCACTGCTGCTAGGTAGAAACAAGGTGTCGGGCCAGATAAAACAAGGTGGAGGGCTGGATTTGGCCCACAGGCCTTGTGTTTGCCACCTGTTTGAATAGTCTATTAAAAAAATCATTTAAGAACTTGATCGTCAGCATACTCTGGCTCTGTTCTCTTGTTTCCTATTAATTTTTACCATGGTGTTCAAACATCGAGATCACATTTTAGTATATTTGGCATCAAGCAGATTTCATTTTGAAAACATTTCCTAACTTGGAGTTCTGTCCCAGATGGATGCATAGGTAGAAACCCTTTGTTTCCTTGCACAACCAAAAGGAAGATAACAACTAATCTAAAATCAATAAATAACCAGAAGTGCCAGAAAATCAAATTGCATGGAACTCTGACAACCAAGGAATTAAGGAAACAGTCAAACAGAACAACCAGACCTGTAAGGCGGCCGACAAAGAGAACCCGAGGTGAGGTGGTAGACCATGGGGTGGCACTGACTTAAGGGGCTCAGAGGTGGCTGTGGACTACGGCGGTTGCTGTGATAGGAGAAACTCCCAGTCTCACACGAGAATTCGTTGAAAAGTACGCTAGATATGAGCAGGTGAGCTGCATTGTTCCCTCTCTGGCTCTTCCCCCACAGGCAGTGATGCAATGCAGCAAAGAGGGTTGCCCTGCCCAGGTGAGTACCTAAGGCCCCGCCCCCTTAAAACTTAACAGGTGTGTGAGACAAAGAACTATGGCCCAAAGGAAAGAATAGAGCAAAGCTTCAGAAAGAGAGCTAAGCGATGTGGAGATAGCCAACCTATCTGATGGAGAATTTAAAGCCCTGGTGATCAAAATGCTCACAGAACTGATTGAGCTTGGTTGAAAAATGAAAGATATCCAAAATGAAATAAAGCAAAATACTCAGGGAACCAACAGTGACAGGAAGGAAACCAAGGCTCAAATCAGTGATTTGGAAAAAGAGAAATAAATAAACATTCAATCAGAACAGAATGAAGAAACAAGAATTCAAAAAAATGAAGAGACTTTTGAACCTCTGGGACAACTTGAAACATTCCAATATCTGAGTCATAGGGGTGCCAGGAGGAGAAGAACAAAAGCAAGAAATTGAAAACTTATTTGAACAAATAATGAAGAAAAACTTCCCCAATGTGGCAAAGGAAATAGATTTCCTAGAAGTCCAGGAAGCCCAGAGAGTCCCAAAGAAGTTGGACCTAAAGAGGAACACACCAAGGCACATCATCATTAAGTTATCCAAGATTAAAGACAAAGAGATAATCTTAAAAGCAGCAAGCAAGAGGAAAAGAAAGAGTTACCTACAAAGGAGTTCCCATAAGGCTATCAACTGTTTTCTCAAAAGAAAACTTGCAGGCAAGAAGGGTCTGGAAAAAAGTATTTGAAGTCATGAAAGGCAAGGACCTACATCCAAGAATACTCTACCCAGCAAAGCTATCATTTAGAATGGAAGGGCAGAAAAAACGCTTTCCCGATAAGGTCAAATTCAAGGAGTTCATCATCACCAAGCCATTATATGAAATGTTAAAGGGATTTATTTAAGAAAAGGAAGGTAAAAAATTTGAATAGTAAAATGACGACAAACTCACAACTATCAAAAATGAACCTAAAAAAAAAGAAAGAAAAACAATGAAAAGAAAAACTAAGCAAACAACTAGAACAAGAACAGATTCAGAGAAATGGACATCACATGGAGGGTTTTCAGTGGGGAAGGGGAAGGGAGGCATAGTGGGGAAAGTTATAGGGAAGAAGCATAATTGGTAGGAACAAAATAGGGGGAGGTTAAGAATAGTATAGGAAAGGGAGTAGCCAAAGAACTTCCATATACAACCCATGGACATGAACTAAGTGGGGGATTGCTGGAGGGAAGGTGGGTACCAGGTGGAGGGGGGCAAAGGGGAAAAAATTGGAACAACCGTAACAGCATAATCAATAAAATACGCATTAAAAATTAAAAAAAGAAAACATTTCCTAACTCGAGGATAGAATTGAGAAACTTTATGTCACTCAATTTGACATCCAGAGACATGTTCTGAGTCACATAGCAAACCAAATCAATTATCTGGGGACATTATCTGGGCAGCCAAATAAAACTAGACTGATATCATAATTATTTGTTTAACTCTTTGTATTTCCAAGATGTAGTCGTATATGCCAAGAATCTTATAATTTGTCCAGTTATTCTTTACAGGGAATATGTGTGATACTTTCCATCTTATTGAAATATTGGTAGAGAAACCAGGAGTAACAATGCACATCATGCTGAGATACTCATTACTAGATTCTATCACAAACATTTAGTAATCCAACCAAAAATAGTGTTAATTTGGTCTAATGAGTTATACTTTTTAGATAATAATATAAAAATAGTAAATAGACTAGCACTAAGACATTAGCAAATATTTAAGTTTTCTAGTAAAGAGCCATTTAGTAGACATCAATACTAAGTACATTTTATTTTTTTATAAAGTTCTGATGGGAAAGACAAACTAAACTGATTGTTTATTTTGATTAATTCATACACAGAGATGTTAGAAAATGATTGAAGAATTATAAACAAGGGAATGGTCTCCCTGGTTATATGCCTTAAGAAGATTTCTTTTGTAATTAGGAGGTGTATCAGTGATGGGATCAGTTATAGAAACAGAGACACCAATCCTGAAGATTACTTAAGCAAGAAGTTTTTGCATCATAGTTTATAAAAGGGGTTGGCAAAGTTTTCCATTAAGGGCCAGATAGAAAACATTTCAGTCTCTGCAGACCGTGCGTCTCTGCAGACCGTCCATCTCTGCTGCCACTGCTCAGCTCTGCCGTTGTCACATAGAAGCAGCCATTGGCTGCAGGCAAATGAATGAGCGTGGCTGCGTCTCCATACATTTTTATTTATGGACCCTGCAATTTGAATTTCACATATTTTTCATGTGTCACAAAATATTATAAAATAATATGGAATAATAAGGTAAAAGCAGTTTTCTCAACCACTAAATGTAAAATCATTCTGAGCTTTCAGGCCATATAAAAATAAACAGTGGGCCAGCCCTGGCTCAAGACTGCAGTTTCCTCTGACCTAAGAGAGTAGCAGTGGTACTAAAGAAGTAGTAAAAGAAGGTACTAAAAGAAGAAAGGAGCTATGTGATATTTGGAAGATAGGATTTATCACTGATTTAATGTTGGAGGCTTGGAAGAGTCCCAGCATTCTGGCTTGGTTAAATGGTGTGGCTCACTGGAGCAAGATCCAGAAATAATCTAGACGGCCGGATAGAGCTAGACAGTGAGATTTAGACTTGATCTGAGGACAGACTGAATACACTGGACCCTGAGCATGATGGAGGAGCTGATGATTTTCCTTCCTGGAATACCCATTTTTCTTCCCTTCCCTCAGGAATTCTGCCAATAACACCAAGAGTAGAAATGGCTAAATTGTCCTGTGTGTGTGTGTGTGTGTGTGTGTGTGTGTGTGTGTGTGTTTATCTTAACTGTGTCTCACTCAATGTTATTTCTCAACAGGGAAATGACTTGGCCAAAAAGATGGGGGAAAATGGGTTCATGTTCATGGAACTCACTAATAATGACATGCACCCCATTACTTAGAAGCTGCTGGCTTTATACAACAATGGAATGTCCTGTTGAAGATCCAGGTTAGTACCATCTGTGAGACAGCTCTTAGCAAAGTTGGAGTCATTGCTTACAGGGTGCAGTATATACTCCAAGTGAATACGAAACATACAATGTTGTTTTTCCCACAGTCAGAACTTTCTGGTTGTGGAGATTAAAGATTTCACCAAGGGGTGGCTTTCTCATTATTACACTCAATGACTCACCCACATTGTTGCAATGCATCCCTGTCTTTGGGAACTACATATTAATGTCTTACAGCTGAAGGAAATATTTTCACTCAGAATGGTTTCATTGCATTGGAATTTGGGTGTTTTGAATATTCACAGTAATGACCAAATAGTAAAAAAAAAAGAACAAAAACAAAAAACTGAATCTGTGATCATTAATTCACACTCGCAAGAGTAAACAGAATGGCTTCTGAATAGTGCATCCAAAAGGAAAATGTCTGGAAAACTCTAGTACCATACCGGCAAAATTATTTTGAGTTAAGATACTTCAGGAATGAAGACTTGCATCAGCACAGCAGTTAAAATATCTTGCCTAAGTATTTATCACACAAAAACCATGTAATAGGGAGACCGTCCAGTAAGTAACTACAAGCAATAACATCAAGATTCATCTAAAATAATATACACCCACGAGGGGGCAAAGGGGGGTAAAGCTGAGCAATGTTCTCCAAAGTGTGCTATTCTCCGCGCCTGCGCAGGTCTCCCAACCGGGCATACCGATCCGCAACAAGAAACTAAGAAACAGAGTTACTGTTTAGAAATTTCTATAACAACTTAGTGTAACTTTACTCCTGAATTTTAAAATTAAAAAATTGCAGTGAACACGCAATACAATATACAGATGATGTATTATAGAATTGTACATTTGAAACCTATATAAGTTTATTAGCCAATATCACCACAATAAATTCAATGAAATTTTTTTTAATTGGAAAAAGATCATGGACTGGGTAGTTGAAGACGAGAGTTGCAGCTACCAACCATGGACTTTGATCTTTTGCAGAAGTGAAGACAGTGGTATCCAACATTATTTTTCTTGCCGTTTCATGCATTTATATTGATAAACATGTATTATATCCATACTTTTTCTTTTTCTTCACCTTTTACTCTATTTTATTTCTTCATATGTTAACATTCACAAAATGTGTGTGTGAATATTTTTGCATCTTACAACCAATGGCATGTTAAAATTTAATGACAGTGTTTCTTTTAAGGGGCATAGCATTGATAATGATGCATCTTAAAAGGGATAGAGGCCTTGGATTCATTTCAATTCAACAGATTGGGTGTGTTCGCAGTGACTAACTTTGTAATCCAGTATTTAAAATCACAGAAAATCAAGATAGGATTGTGACTGCAATAAAGGAAGAATAAACATCACCCAGAAATACTGGAATCAATCAGTAAATAACGAGACTTACTCTTGCCCTCTTGAAGAGAACGTGAAGGTGTTCTCGTTGGGGAAGGACAGTTGCGCTGCGTTAGACTGCAGTGTGTAGTTGATGCTATTACCGTTTGCAAGACTGAATGTAGAGGAAGGATACGTGTGGGGTAAACGCCAAGTAGATCCAACACCATGCGCTGTACCTGTCTAAAATCATTTGCCCTCCAAGTCATTGTGAATCCTGCTTCTTTAGATGAAACACGGAAAGTACATTTTCCAGACACTTGAGAATAGACAGATACTGGCTCTCACCAAGCAGACGCAGCGAAGAGACACAGAGGCTGGAGGAGAGAAGAGGAAAGGGAAAGAATTCATGTGGTAATGGAGAAACGTTGGAAGTTATAAGTGGCAAGACTCATGTAATGTCTGAGGCCATGCTAAAGGATGTAAATCCAACTTCTTCAAATGAAGGATTATCTCAATGATCCCAGGTTTGGAGTTCACACTGTGGAGGTATCCGAGGGGATAGCTTCAAGCTGGAGATAAGTTAGAGGGGAATGGCAGAAAGTTGGTATGACAATAAGCCAAGGGCTCCAGGTGATAAGTTTAAAGCATTTATTTGTGGGGTCTAAGATAAAGCAATGGGCTAGAAAGTTAGAAAGAAATGGAATAGTGAAACGGTTAGGGTAATAAACACCTAATAAGTGAGATAGACAACAAGAGAGATATACACACAGGAACAAATACTGCACAAACAGCTTGTTTCAGTGACTCCTCAGTGTTGGGAATTACCCTTCCACTTGTCCACTTCATTGCTGCTGTTGCCAGTGGGTCCAGAAAGCCATACACTCAGGGAGAGTCAGCCTGAAGATGAAGAGAAATCCAAGAGCAAAACTTTCCCCTCCTGCTCTCACCTTACAACTGCTTCTCTTATTGTTCTTAAGGGAAATTTCGTCCCTTGTTTTCTCTTCTTGGTACACATTGAAATCTCTAGAGGACATATGCCTTGCAGTAGCTGCCTTTAGCTGATAGATTCCTAGAAAAGCCCCTGAGAATCCATGTTCCCAGTATTTGTGGTGTTTACACTGAACTTGGCATTGTGAACAGTTGGGACACAAATTTTTTTAAGTTGACAGAGGCCTTTCTATAATAGGGTCATAACAAAGATCCATCCATTAATTTCTGCCCCAAACTGCTTTTATTCAACTACAGTGTGGCCAATTAAATACAAAACAAAAAAAGCCATGGTCTTTGATACTCCTCCCATTAAGAGTTGAGGTCTATAAATTGTTTTAAAATTTTTATTTATTTACTTATTTATTTTTTAGAAACAAGGGAAGGGAGGGAGAAAGAGAAGGAGAAAAAGAGAGGGAGAAAAACATCAATGGGTGAGAGTTACATCAATTGGTTGACTCTCACACGACCCCTACCAGGGACCTGGCTCACAACCTAAGCATGTGCCCTTCACTGGGAATCAAACCAGCGACCTTTCTGTGTGCATACTGGTGCTCAATCCACTGAGCCACACCAGCCAAGGCCAATGTCTTATTCTGTCATATCCAAGTGGGCTGGTCACTTGCTTTCACGGCTAGAATACGGTGGAAGTGGCAGTTCTGGGTCCAGGCCTTAAAAGACCGACAGCTTTTACTTTTGTCTATTGGAACACTTGATCTTGACCCTTATTGGCCATCTGTACCTCCAGGTCAGAAGTCCTAGGACTCTGCCAAAAAAACCACATGGTGAGATCCTGGTACTACATGGAGAGGGGCCCAGCTGGGCCCAGCCTGACAGCCTTTTGGCCAAGACTCCAGGTAAGAGAGAGAACCTGTTTTTGACCCTCCAGACTAGCCCAAGTCCCCAGCTAAGTACCACCTAAAAGCCCCTGGTCAGCGCCATGTGGAAGAGAAGGGCCCAACCATGCTCTCCCCAAATGCCTGATACACAAAATCATGGGGTATAATTAAATGGTTATTTTTAAATCCACCACTTTGGGGAAAGTTTGTCACATAGTCATTGATAATCTAAAAAAGAAGTATGTTTGAAAAGCTGAGTATAAAGACTTTTTATACATTTTTCCTTAATATACTTTATAATTTAGAACTGCTTTTGTTCTTTTTTAGTAAATACTTTAAGAATTGCTGTCACCTAAGCCCCTCTATCAAGGAACTAATGACCTGCAAATGTGAGCTTGTGTTCATTTGGGAGTTCCATACTTCAGCAGTAAAATGAACAATGTTTTTATCAAAAATAACAGAAAGCACAAAATCTACCCTTCTCTTTTGTCCTCACTCTTATTTTAGCTACTAAGTAAAGCATGTGAGTGAAACATCTGCATTCCTCTGTTCTACAGTTACTCTGATACATTTTCTTTTTTTGTACATTTTTTTAAAATAGGAAAGTAATATTTCCCACGGTGGCTGCCCTCCAAACTTACTCCACCTAATGCCTACAGGCGGGCTGGGTGAAGCTATTTGAGTATCCACAAAGCATTTGGGATCCTCCTGGGTAAAATGTGGTGTTGGAATTATAAGACCATTATCATTAACAATTGGCAGGAGGCTCCTCTCATTTTTCCTGGAGAGATTACAGGGGTTGAAGGATGTTTCCCTTAATCACCACGCTGACCTCACCTGACAGAGGCTAGTACTGCTTGAAAGGGAGCCCGGCTCCCCAAGGTCTAAGCATCTCCTCGCTCAGCGCAGCAGGGGCCCAGTCTAGGGTAAAGAAATGAAATCCCTTTGCCAGACAAAATGGTTATGGCAGTTGGTGGTCATTACCCAGAATATTGCTTCAGGGGGAATTAAATGTGAGAAATATTATAGAAGGAAGGAGAGATACATTTAGGGCAGCTTCAGTCACCAGCTCCATCAGTCTATGTAGGTAGCACAGACATTCTGGTCCATTTATGACCCACCTCCGAGTTGGCATAGATAGCTACACAAGACAAACCAGGGTTTAGTTATTCAGTAAAATAGTAATAACTCTTGTAAAATTATGGATTGCTAATGGTGTACTAGGCACTCTATATAACTTTTCTCACGTATTTGTAATAGCATTTCTATAGATTGTAAGTATTTCCTTTACATAAATGAGCAAACGGAGGCTGTGAGAGGATTACATACTAAGAAATGGAATAAGTGGGATTCAACCACTGTTTGATACAGAAGTCGCTGTTCCTTCCACATCTGTACACTAAGTTGATAATATCTCCTCAGAATTTAGATTCATTTATGGCTTTAAAAAATCCAAAAAATCAACAATAACTAGGAATATAAGAGCATTACAAGAAAAATATTTTCCTATAGTGAGGATTCTTAACAGGTTATTTACCAATAAGGAGATGATGAGAGCACACTACCATAAATACTTTAAAAACACAGGGACAGTAAAGAATAAAAACATACACTTGTAGACTGCTTACTATTGCTAAGTCCTGCTCAGAGTACTTACATATTGACGTAGTTCATCCTCCGAGACGATGCTACTAGATAGATATTATTAACGGCCCCATTTTATAAATGAGGAAACTGAGGCATCAGAGATGTTCATTTGCCCAAGTATACACAGTCAGTAAGTAGCAAAGCCAGGTTCTCAGTCAGGAACACAGCCCTGAAGTCTAGTATCCTAATGTCAAATGCATTAGCCACAGTGAGAATGTTGGTTCTCCCACTTTCTAGTTTTGTGACCCCAGGGAAGTTACTTCACCTCTCAAAGTCATGCTTTCCTCGTTTCTAAAATAGGGCTGATGGTACCCAGCTATGAAAGTGCTGGGAGGGCTACTCACTTAATGCATCAACCGCACCAGCACAGTGCCTGGCCCATAACAGATTCTCAACAGATGTTAGTTCCTTCAGAATCCCTGGCTAGTTTCCCCTCTAGTCTTCCCTCTTTCCTTTCTCATTCCCACTCTTTCCTCTGTCTTTGTCCTCTCCCCTTTCGTTCATTAGCGGCTGTCTGCCATCACAAAGACATTAGGGCTGCCCACCTTGTCGTCCAGCTGGGGGCAGTGCTCAGCACAGCCAGGACAGCGGCTGGAACCCTTTATCATACTCTGTTTTTCCATCCCTGCACCCGAGGCCATGCCACGAACAGTCACTCCAGTCTAAAGTCTGATGAAAGCCCTGGGGTGGGAAAATGTCTGTGACTCTAGTAATCAAAACTAGCCCAAGAGAATGTTCCAGCAAGCCACCACAGGAAGTGCTGGTACCAGAACTGGGGTTGCTCCAACACTGTCTATTTGGTGACAACACCATTGTTGTCAAGTCTGCTTTCGAATCTGTCTGCATCAGGCCCAGAGAACTGGAGCTGAGGAAACATCAGCTGGGCTGGCACAGTTCTTATTTCTTTCATGTCCCCCTTGTCAACAGTTTGAAAGTGAGATGGCTAATTTTGTGCCTGACAAGAAAGGACGGATCATTTTCTCGGATGCTGTTATCAGCAGAGTCAGAGCTGGTACACTCTCTGAGGGAGTCCCTGAACCACAGGTTACTGGCAGGCAGACAAACACTCGCTGACAGCCATTTGTGGCCAACTATGAAACACCATCTGCTGTGGCTGGGGGAGGAAAGGCTCCAGCAAGTGAGAGCCACTGTACAACCCTCCCCTGTGTTAACTCCGGGCGGCCAGTAGATAGCCCCGAAGGAGACTGTCTGGGTAGCATGTCTCATCCAGATTGTATGCATATGAGTTATAGAATATCGATGTTTTAGGTGGAAGCAAAAAATGTGAATCTGTCTCTATACTAAAATGAAAACATCATACTACTGAATCCAGCAAAACAATATTGAGAAATACATGCAGTCAAGAACTGAGTAAGTTCCTTTGGAGATTTGAGCCAACTTGCGTGTGGACATCATCCAAAGAACAACAGTACCAATGTGCTCTTGATGTGTTAGTTTCAGGTTTAAAACAATTTTTATTATTTCTGCATTTTGGGAGAGGAGGAAGACAATTTCTGGAAAGAGCTCTACTTTACAATTCAAGATGCATGTTAAGAAAAGTGCTGTTATTTATAATGCATCACGAATACATTATTCAGAAGAAAAAGATACTTTACTGAGAGGAAAGATTTCAGGTCTTTAAGATACTTTGGAAAAGGGAGTCTTTTTTGCTCATTAACTTTAATAAGGCACACAGCCAAAGGCATATGCCAACTCTCTCGCTCTCTGGTTGGAAGTCTGGGTTTTCATTTTTAAGACTCTTAATAGTCCTGTGTCTCATGATTAAGTAATGAGAACTGGCAACAAAGTATCTGAAGTTTAGCTGATCTTGCATTTATACTTACAGGCCAGGGAAGATCGTCAAACAAAACATTTTAAAGACAAATACACAAGTAAATATAGATAGATAGTTAGATAGATAGATAGATGGATAGATAGATAGATAGATAGATAGATAGAGAAAAACGCCGGTTCTTACTGACTCTGTTTAGACTCAGGGACCTTGCCTGGGTTTACAAGGTTTGCTAGGAAGAAATATTTTTACAGATTAATATTTCTGATGCTATATTTTAGTTCCTAACTGAAAAGTCAACCCATTGCTTCTCATTCTGGTTAAACCTTATTGGAAAGTCCACACTATGTTCTTCTGAAGTCCTTACAATGAAAGAGATCACGGCTGTGTGTCCTTGCATTTCAGTCTCTTAGGACAGGAGAGGAGCTTTGGCTCCAAAGCTGAAGTCCAGTAACCTCAAGTGAAGAATCCAGTTCATCCCTGAAATCTGTGCCTCGGAGGGAGGGGCGGGATGGGGAAGGCAGCTCAGGCCTTCTCGAATCCCATTATACCCAAGCAGGGGGATGACCCGCTCCCGGGAACACAGCACAGCAGTGATGGGGGATAAGGAAAAAAGATTTAAATGTGCTTTCACTTATGGCCGTGCAATATGAAAAACAAACCTAAACATTTGTCTGTAGAATCAGGTGATGATTGGCTGTCTCCTGTCTCAAGGGGGGCAGGAAAATGGTCCATGCACCTGCCACCTAATTCAGTTTAAAACCTGACACATTTACCAAGAGTGGGCTGGCATAATGAAGTTCATTCAGGCTGTCAGAGGAGTCAATAACTTATCCCCAACTGCTTTTGTTTCAGCAGAGGCAGTGCCTCTGATCGGCTGAGGTACTTATTCAACTAAAATTTATTTTCAATTGCCAGCCATAATGGCATGGGCACAAGCCTGGCTTTGACAGAACCTTTTGCTCAAGGCTACACCATTGTTAAAGTTTGTGTCCATTGTCCTGGGTCTTTGATCTGTCAAAGCTGCTTAACAAGCTGGTTAAAAACTGTTTCAGATAACAGGTGTGTCCTTTGAGGGCATAGGGACATTTTTCAGCTCCTTTAAAAGAGTGGTTTGAGGATTGACAAATATTTACAAGCTGGTTGGTGGTGATATATGTAAGGCACTTTTAAAACAAGGAACAGATTTAATGTCTTTAGTTCCTTGGATTTCTGCAACAAGCAATCTTTTTGAATGAAAGATTTAAGAGACGTGTTGTTTCTTTAATTAAGTCAAGTGTTAAATTGTTTGTATGTAGATTTGTATGGAATTAGGGCCAAAGTTCAATGTGCACTAGAGGTGTGAGAGGTGGGTGCAGTGGCCCTGAAAAGGCCCCAGTGGTTGGCTGATGGTCAACCAATTACTTCCTGGATATTGAAAGTCTTCTAACTTCCAGAAAGGGCAACCAGACAGTGAAAGGTGATAGGCATGCCATGTAGCTAAAAAGTTACTCCTTTTCCTAGCTCTCCTGCCAGAAAAACAAAATTAGATGGCTATTACAAAGGTGCTCTTTGGAAGTCAAATTACTTTCTTTCTATTAGTTTCAGAAACTACCTCATATTTTTCTGAGGGAAAATGAAATACATCTTCAGCCGTGTCTTTTCCAGTCTGTCATAAACTGTCTTACTCTCTCCTCCAGCAGTAATTTTGTTTTGACTGAAGATTAATGGGGCAAGAAAGAGGTGGGGCTTGAACCAAGGGGCATGATTGGGTCATTTACATTATTCATCTGCATAAAGCTGCTTCAAGTTCACCAAACTCCTTTTGTGAAAGAGTAGAAATTAGGGCAAGTCTCAATTCTTCTTGTAAACATTTGGCAAAATACCTTCCACCACACACTTAACTTCCTAATATTTATAAATTGGGTCAGAAACAGTAAGGTTGAAATTCAAGAAGCCAACAATATCTTTTCAGATTAAAATCACTCCTAAAGAACAGGATCAACAAAATTTAGCTGATATAATTATGTGCATTAGTTTTCTCCCCAAGGAATTAAGTATGAGTGCAGCTATTATACTTAAAACACATTTTTTTAAACTTCTCTAGTAGAGGAAGTTAAAAAATAAAACAAGCAGAAAATTTTTATTTAAAAAATATCTTTTTAACTGTGTTTCTTATTAGCCAAATCAAAGCAAAACAAAACAAAATAAAACAGAAGCATAATGTGCTTACTACATATAGAAAAGCCCTTAATACTATATGCAAAAAAAAAAATCCTCCCTACATTGAATGTTTCATGTTTTTGAGACATCCTCAATAATGGGAAAAAGCAGGGAAAGTCAATAAATCTTTTGGGAAGTGTGGGTAGATACAAAGAGGGGAATAATCAAAGAGAATGTCACCCTGCAACATTCTCCAAAATAATTCTGAGGTGCAGACACTGTACTTCATATCTGAGTGGAGGCTGTGTAAATTTGGGCAAGATATTTGCTTCTCTAACACTCATGTGTAAATTGTCACTCATTCATAAAATGAGGACAATTAGTACAACTACCTCAAGACTGTTTAAGAGTCAGATATGGTAATTTTTTTAAAGTAACTTTGGCCATTGGTTAATACTAGCTACTCTTATTGAGTCACATCGTATAATTGCTAATATAAACGATGACCGATGGACAATTGCTAGGTACAGAAGCCCTTCCTAAAACATAAAAGTAACTGAAATGAACAAGTTCATAGTCATAATGATCTGTAACTGTAAATTTTCTAGGAGATAAAAAAGGTAATCAAAATAAAACACAAAATATGTTAAAGAACAAAGAGGAAAAGAAAACAAAAAATAATCAATAAAGAATAACCAAAACAACCAATCAAAATTAAAAGGAAACTGACAAACTAGAAAGACATTTTAAGAAAAGATATACCACTTTTTCATAGAGCTCTCGCAAGTTAATTAGTAAAGCATTGTTTCCAACAGATAATTTAGTAAAAAATATAAATCAACAATTCCCCAAAAAGGAAATACTATTTTTTGATGATCACAACACAAGATTATAAACTTTGGAAGGCCCAGGAATTTTATCAACATTGTTAATTGCAGTAGCTCCAGAATCTGAGAAAGAACCTGCCATATACCAGATCTCACACACAAACACATGTTTATTATTTAATGGAAAAAAAGGTCCTTTTTGTTATCAAGAAATACAGTTATAAGCAAGTAGAGAAGAGGACAACCTTAGGTACACTTAGTTGTTTATTTAAGGATATTTATAATAAACACTAGAGAAAACAATATACAAATACAGAGAAAAGGCAAGTTTTCATCTTATAAAAGGGAAACCATCCTGATTTTTCTCCATCCAATGTTAATTTTAAGGAGAAACAAAATGATCATGACTTAAACATTCTATTTGAACTTCTGTAAACCAAAGGTATAAAACACTCTGCATGGACTGTTTTGCTGTTTTCGTAAGAACTGGATTTAAGGTGAAACTAAGAAGTTGTTTGTCAGGTATTAAATAGCAACTTAAAAAAAAAACATTTTCTTATTCCAAGGGCAGATCAGAGCTGTGGCACTCATGTTCTAATATCTAGAAGGTAGCAAAGGTTTTTCCTCCTGTCATGCCCCTTCCCATCTTCTTTTTTAAGTTTACTCCTCTCTACTTGCCTAGTACACTCCTCCAAAATTACATAATAATGCATACGTAAATTTTAATTTCATCAAACAGGGCATATGCAATCAGGTCACAGAAAAGGAGGTATAATGACCCAACAAAAACATTAAAGGTCTTATCACAAGAACGGAAGGGGCAACGTTCTGTGCTCTCAGGCAGCCAGGGTCCTCTCCTCAGTTCTCCTGTCTTCCCTCTTGAAGAGCATGGTCAAGAGCACTCCCTTCAAGGTTCCTAAAAAAAAAAAAAAAAGAGCACTCCCTTCCCAAGAGCACAGAAGAGGAAGGCAAGGCTCATTGGTGGTGGGGAGGGTGCACTGGGTGAAACAGTGCTCCCTCCAACATTTGATTCATCCAAAACCCGTGAATGTGACATTAATGGGAAAAAACATCTTTGTAGGGTCTTTGTTAATTGGGAATAATATGTTTGTAGGGTCTTTGTAGATGCACTCAAGTTAAGAAAGATGCAATCAAGGTAAGACAGGCCCCAAATGCAATGACTGGTACCCTTATAAGAAGACAGAAATTTGGACACAGAAACACACAGACCCACAGAGAGAAGATCATGTGGAGACAGAAGCAGAGATTGGAGTTTCAGTGTCAGAAGCCAAGGAATGCTTGGGGCCACCAGAAGCTGGAAGAGGCAAGGAGAGATTCTTTCCTAGTGCCAGTGGAGGGGCAGAGCCATGCCAACACCTTGGATGAAGGAGTCAAAAGGTACAAACCTGTAGTTACAAAATAAGCCATGGGGATGTAATGTACAACATGGTGACTATAATTAAAATAATGAAAGTTGCTAAGAAGTAGATCTTAAAAGTCCTCATCACAAGCAAAAAAAAAATTGTAACTATATACAGGGGTGGATGTTAACTAGGCTTACTATGGTGATAATTTCACAATATATACAAATATTGATGATTACATACAATATATACAAATCATGATGTTGTGCACCTGAAACTAAAAAAACAGACAAACAAACAAACAAAAATCCCAACCCTGCTGAAAGTGACAGTAAGTAAAGGCGAGGATGAGGTTTTGGGGATGACTAACAAAACCTGCTCTCATCAGTAGTCTTTGATGAGAGATCAAAATAGATAGATGATAGATAGATAGATAGATAGATAATAGATAGATAGATGATAAATTAGGTAAATAGCTATGTATTTATCCTTATCTGACTTCCACTTGATCTCAAAGAATCACAGATGATTGGGAAAGAACCTTAAAAACATTTATTCCAATGTCCTCATTTCATAGAGAAGGAAACAGGCTCAGAAGAGCACAGCTCTGCTTGGGTAGAACTGGCACCGGAACCTCATTCTCCCCACTTCCTGTGCCATTTCCTCAGTAAGTGTTTGCCCAGTGTCTCTGTTGTTCACATCCCTGACCCCAGTGCTTAAGGAGATCTAACAAGACCAAAGAGATGGTCTCTGCTCTTGGAATTAAATTCGTAATTATGTAATCAGTTGTTTCCTCTCTCTCTCTCTCTCTCTCTTTCTCTAATGCAGCTTTGTGAGGTCAGGGGTTGAGTCTTTCCAAATCACTGAGTATCAGTCAGGGAGAGAGGGAGACAGAGAAAAAAGCAGAGAGATTTTAAGAAATTGGCTCATGGGATTGTGGGGACTACTAAATCTGTCGGGGCAGGTGAGCAGACTGGAAATTCAGGCAGGATTTCTACATTGCAGTTTTGATGCAAAATTCTTTCTTTGAGAAAGCTCAGATTTTGCTCTTACTGCCTTCAACTGATTGGAGGGGCCTACCCACTGTCGAGGGTAAGCTCATTTATTTAAAGTCAATTGATTGTAAACTTATTTGAATCTACAAAATACCTTCACAGAAACATCTAGAAAAGTGTTTGCCCAAACAACTAGACCCTGTAGACTACTAGCTAATTCAACTCAAATCAAACTCAAGCTGTCCTGCTGTTTGGATTTCTTTATGTACCTGTTTTGTTCACTTATCTGTTGTTTGTCTGTTTTCTGTTTCCTCTCTAGAATGAGAGCAGACAGCCTTATCTGTCTGGTTCATCACTTTACACACAGAAGCAGTTTACTACAGTGGTTAAGAGCACAGACACTGGAGATGAACTGCCTGAGTCTGACTTTGGAAAAGTTTACCAATCTCTCTGGGCCTTGGCTTACTTATTCTTAAAACTGAAATTCTACACTCCAGTGAAACTTCTTTCAAATTTCATCTACTCATTCAATGAACCCTGCTTTGTTTTGCTATTCAGTTGATTGTTTCACTGAGTACTGACAGCTTATCTTTCTTTATCCCCATTGTATCTTAAGAACCTAGTACAGTGCTTGCTACCTACTGTCTAAGACACTGTATAGAAGGCATATAATGAAGTATTATAGATAATATAATAGAATATAATGATGAGCACTGTCTCTGCACCTTTATAATCAGGAGGAAACTTGCTTCTAAGCCTAGATTAATGGGGCATTAAACTATTGCAAATAGAGAGCCAGAAAGCTTGAGCATTCCTAACCTCTATTATTAACATTGAGGCTGAGGAAATAGAGTAGAAAAATAACAGTATTATAACTCTGAGAAAGCTACATATATAGGTCTATCCTTTCCCACCAACACGTCTCTGCCTAAAGCAACAGTTGATGAGAATTTTGTAATAATATTAGCACTACATTTTAAAAAATCATTATTCTGATTGGCTTAGAATGTATTTAGTTTGGGGGCAAATATGATCATCCTGTAAAAAGTTTATCATCCCTGGATTTACTTTACCAGGTATTAAGACATAATTCTATAACTCAATTTAAAAATGTGCAAAAGACTTGAACAGACACTTCTCCAAGGAGGACATACAGAGGGCCTAGAGACATACAAAAAGATGCTCAGCATCATGAGCCACCAGAGAGATGCAAACTAAAACCACAATAAGATACCACTTCACACCAGTGAGAATGGCCATCATAAACAAGTCAACAAACAAGTATTGGAGAGGATGTAGAGAAAAGGGAACCCTAGTGCACTGTCAGTAGGAATGCATACTAGTGCAGCCACTGTGGAAAACAGTATGGAATTTCCTCAAAAAACTAAAAATGGAACTACTTTTTGACCTGGCAGTTCCACTGCTGAGATTATATCCTAAGCATCCTGAATTACCAATCCAAAAGAACCTATGCACCCCAATGTTCATAGCAGCACAATTTACAATAGCCAAGTGCTTGAAGCAACCTAGATGCCCATCAGTAAATGAATGGATCAAAAAAACTATGGTACAGTTACAAAATGGAACACTACACAGCAGAAAGAAAGAAAGAAGGAGCTCCTACCCTTTGCAACAGCATGGATGAAACTGGAGAGTAGTATGCTAAGTGAAATGAGCCAGGTAGTGAGGGACAAATACCATATGATCTCACCTTTAACTGGAATATAATCAACAAAACAAACAAGCAAGCAAAATATAACCAGAGACATTGAAATTAAGACCAATCTGACAGTGACCAGAGGGGATGTGGGAGGAGATATGGGGGGGAAGGGAGGAAGGATTTTCAGGAACAACTGTAAATGACACATGGACAAAACCAAGGAGGGGTGGAATCAGGGGAGGGAGGTGGGGATAGCTGGGGTGTGGGGGGTAAATGCAGACAACTGTAATTGAATAACAATAAAATGATTTTTTAAAAAAGATATAATTCTAGGTCACAGTAAAAATTGGTAATAGCATAGTAACCCCGGTAGTGGCACAGAAACAGACTCATATACCAATGGTACAGAATAGAGAGGTTGGAAAGAGACCCATAAATATATAGGAACTTGACACAGGATAAAGATGACACTACAGATCAGCAGGGGAAGGATGGATAGTGTCCAAGACAATGTTGGGAAAATTGGGGTACCATATATAGAAATAGGTTCTTAAAATACAAAATTAAGATATTAGGCTGGGAGAAGACAGTTGTTACATCTAAGATTTTCATTATCTAAATTATACAAGGAACTCATGGAAAACAGCAAAAAAAAAAAAGACAGGTAATCTTGTAGAAAAATGAGCAAAGGGTATTGGTTGTATATCCTGAAGATCGATCGATCTATCTATCTATCTAGCTAGCTAGCTATCTAACTAACTAGATATAAAATATCTCCCAGAAATATTCTTGGGCAGATGCAAGAGGATATATATCAATGTTTATTGCAGTGTTAACAGGGTGCTAGAGGGAAGCTTTGTTCAATCAGGAGGGAGATGAGAAATGAATTGTGTTGGCCACACAGTAGGGAATACTCAACAGGAGTCAAAAGTCAGGAACTAGATTAACCAACAGCAGAGTGGATAGATCTTAAAACACAATATCCAGTAGAAAAAAGAGTAAGAAGTAGAAGAAGGGCTATAACAAAATCTATGTATAAATTTCAGACAGGTACAACAGAAACCAACGCTGCTCATTTTACAAGGATTCCTACACTGTGTACAGATTCAAGGAAATATGTCACCCCTGTGTCAGGGAGGGGAATGGGAGTAGACACGGCCTTGTCCAGAACAGTGACAACAGTGTGCCAATTGCCAAGGAGTGTGCTCATCTCAACACTCTTTTGGGAAATAGTCTCTTGCATTTCTGCACATCTTGTGATACAAGACACTAACACACTTTGTTCTGGACTGTCTATTCGAGGGTGTTTGTAGAGAGAACAGCCTTGGAAGATAGAGATAGGATCTGTCTTTCAAAGAGAGGACAGGTTTGTTTGCTTCAGGAAAATAAATACAATGTCTCACTTCAGAACAAAAGTCAGGCAGGTTTGCTAAATGCTCATTATAAAAGGCTGGTGTTTCCTCGGATGTAAAACAGTCCACTTCACATGCAACAGGTACCTCCACATCGCTCTCATGGGAATTAAGGGGCCAGGGGAACCAATGTGACCACAAAGTTCATGAGACTTTCTTCGCAGAGAGAAATAAAATCCTTTGTTTCTGACCCGGGAGTCTTGCCTTGTGTCTTCCGCCACTATCCATGAGACTGTGACAATCTATCGTACTAGTTTGTAAGGTAGGTATCTCACTTGTTAGAAATCTCCGTGTTTAACAAGTTCCCAGACGATGCTGAGGCTGCTGGCTTGGGAACCACAATTTGAGAACCACTGATTCAGGTCATTCCAGCTGTATGACCCTAGAAAAGTTACATAACTTTCTGGCCTCAAGTTTCCTCATTTGCAAAACGGGAATTATAGTACCACTTTTGTAGGCTTGCAGTGAGAATTAAATGTATTACTATGTGTTGAGCATTTCAAACCATGGCTGGCACATACTAATCACTTTGTGGTTGCTGTAATTATTAATATAAATATTTCCCCTAATTAACATCAGCTGGTAAAACATATATCTACTACAATACTGCTATCACCTAGAAAGACATTCTCAAGGTAATGCTGTTTTTGAAAGTTACAGCATGTTTTTTGAACACCTTTGGTTCTGGGACACACTTCCATGTAGCTCATTTTTTGTAACATGACACAGGCTGAGAGTGAAGATATTAAAATAGCTTTGGAGGCTTCCTAGAAACCAATGCTGGTTGAAGGAGCAGGCAGACTGTATGCGCAAGGACAGAGTGGGAAGGCCAAGGGAATGTAAACCCCACGCTCCCCTAAAGCAATGAAGTGGTGGATGGAAGTGGACAAAGAGAGTGGAGCAATGAACTGGAATGCAGAAAAAACAGTGACTGGATGGGAAAAGAGGAATAAAGAAGAGAGAGAGAAAGACAATGAGATCATCAAGAAGCAAGATAGAGAAGTAGAGGAAGGAAGGAAAACTGGGAAGGAAGACAGGAGAGAGAAAATTGCCCCCAAATTTTTTATTTCCTGAAAATAAGCAAATGTGGTCTTTTTTCAAAGCAGTGTCTTAACAATCTAGAGCACATAGGTGCATCAACAAACTAGTAACAGTAGCTCTGGATGTGGTGTTATCAGCAGAAATGGTTTGCACTTTTAAAGTAGCAGCCATGTTTCTTGCCTTACCTACTCCAGTTAATACATCCATTTCATCCCTGCCCTGCACATTCTACCTCTCTGTCTCACTCAGATCTTTCCCTCAAGCTTAAAGTGTAGAGAAACACTGACTGTTTCAATCAACCTGATTCTAGTTTCAATAAACATTAGAACATCCTTTTATACCATAATGGTATATAGATTAGATAAATAACCTTCAGATACAATTGCAAGACAGTAAATTACAGAAAAAGAAAAGAATC
Organism: Tonatia bakeri; assembly: GCA_004024845.1. Classification (NCBI taxonomy): domain Eukaryota; kingdom Metazoa; phylum Chordata; class Mammalia; order Chiroptera; family Phyllostomidae; genus Tonatia; species Tonatia bakeri. The sequence continues at coordinate 61,929 of PVIA01005852.1, forward strand.
TGTAATGGTCAAGTAAATGAATATTAAGAGAAGCATCTCACCCCTCATGTAGACCCTTAAATGAGGTTTAGGGTCTACATAGTATCTGATAGCCCAGGGGAACCACAATTCTTTAGAAAAGTAACACCCTCCCACCTGTTGTTTCCTCCCTCCTCCCTAGCACTCTTCCATACTCTAAGCATCAGGCACTTCATGGGCAAGCTAGCATTTGACTGAGGTTCACATACAACTATTGTTTCTTTTTAACAATATTAGTTTGCGGGTTTACAGGAACAAGTATAAAGGACACATGGATAAAAACTAGGGGTCGGGGGAAATGGGAGGGAGGAGAGGAGGGCTGGGTGAGTGGGTTGGGATGGGAGTAAAGGATAGAAAATTGTACTTCAACAACAATTAAAATAAAATTAAAAAAATAAAAAATAAAAATATTAGTTTGCTCCATTTTTCATATATTTCAAAAAGTTTTTACTCTTACTGTTTTCCTTCAAGTGATAGCTCCTCTGTAAATTCCTTGTGCTGAGATCTCGTGTTTACTGTGAAAAATGCCATATTTTCACAGTAATAATATAGTATTTTTCACAGCAAAAATATAGTATAGTATTAAAAAATCTTAGTATTTTTTATTAAAACCTTGATCGTATCAATAATGATGAAAAGTTACTGGTCATAAATCAATGTACTCTGGCCCTGAAGACATCAAATGTCTCAATTAACAAACAACACTGCTAGAGAATCAAGTACCTAAGAGTAAAAAAAATGGAAAAAATGTCCAAATTAAAACACCTTGTCGGGAGGAGCATTGGTACCTGAGTGCAAAGGAGAAGAAAAGAAGCTGACCCACCTCCACATCGCATGGTCAGTCGGTACAACTTCTAAGACTGCTCTGTGTCCAGTCTGGCAGCCTAATGTGTGCATAATACAATTCAAGTAAAAACAGGCAATAAGTTGCCTCCTCTACTTCTAGTATTCCCCATGGACTACTTAGCAAGAGAAAAGGTTCCTCGTTTTGCATGTTTGTCTATTTGTTCTGTGTACTGTGTGGAAGTCAGGGTCATGAGGACATCATTGAATAGACGTGCAAAGATGACTTTTGTATGGGTTTTGTGGGAAGAAACAACACTATTTGGGCAGCCATGTTATACTGTCACTCTGTGTCCGGTCCCATTCCTCACATAACTGGGATGAACAGCTATCTGTACAGAAAGTCAAAACAAAGGTTGTATTGATTGAGGGCCAAGCTGAGTTTAAAATGATGGATCTCTTTTTCATTCACTATATATATATATATATATATATATATATATTTTACTTTCCCAAAAGAGAAACAGGTGTGTGTTTGCTAACCATTCAATATGGAAGGCAATTATGGGCACAGTTTCATATCAGCCACTTTGGAGCTGGCCTCCCTCAGATCCATGCCTTTGCTCTGAGTGACTCATATACCAGGCAGGGTCCAGTCAACTGTGGCAAGGAAGGCAAGGGCTGGCTTCAGTCCCTTAGTGTCACTTCCTTCAGAGGTAGTGGTGGATGTGGCAAACCAGGTAGCCTGATGGTCTTGTTGCTATCGCATAATTTAGACAAAGAACTATTTTTCAAAACCAATCATTTCTGCATTTTGATCTCTTTCATGACTCCATCTCTATAGATGCCATATCTTATCTTTCTACAATGTTTCGTTTAAGCGGGCCCACAAGGCCAAAGGTGAACGGATTAGTACTTTCTAAATTAGTGTAGAGCATGTTTGTGTTATTCCTTAAGGAAGTGTTTTAAAAGTCGAGTTTTTCTACTTAACTGTCTCTGATGCCAAATTAACTGAATGTCAGTTTTGCTTGGGCTTTAAGTAGAGGTTTTAAAGTTTGTTTTTTTTTTTACTTTAAAGATATAATTGCATGATGCAGTGGATAACTTACAGATGTGAAAAAGTCAGAGGTAACATCCGAAATCTCTCTCCTATATTTTTATTCCCTACTTTGTCCTTTTTTAATTACAACACTTAGAATTTGTCTTCTAGGTTTAAATCCTTCATAAACAAGCAACTAGAAAAGATGACGAAGCCAAAAATGTATTAAATAGTACAACAGACTGTCATTGGTACAAAAGAAGATTAGATAAAAGAAGTATGGAACGGAGGAGAAGGAAATGCAACACGGGAGAATGAGGGGACCAAAAAAGTCAAACACGCCCTGGTTTGTGAAACTTTCCTAGAGGAGCCTCTGGCTTCAAGCTTCAGAGATCCCCGGAAGCCCCAAAGGAGCTCCCTCCTGCCTTCCCTGAGCATCCAGCAAAGATTCCACAATTGTACGCGGAATCTTTGTGTTCTACGTAGGATTATTTACCAGGGATTTGTTTTGTCTGGGTTTTCAATGGCGCAGCCCCAGCTGCACATTTGGGCACAGACTGCAGCCTCAATGAACAGAGGGTTTGCAGCGATCCTCTCCGAAGCCTCCCTCCCCCTGCAGCGATGGAGTAATTAACAAACCATTAAGTCAGTTCTGCTTTATTGAGGGGGATACCGTGCAGGTCATTTCTTTGAAAACTTTTGTTCTTGAAGGAAATTACAGGATTGTTTTATGTTTAGACCTCAGCCTGCTGAACTCGGGAGTCAAGAGGCAAGTTTCTGTAGCTCAGGGACCCACGGAGACGAGCAGGATAATGACTCTAATCCCATTAAAAGAAGATTCCTCCCAACCTCCCCGCTTTCCTTTCTTTCTTTAAAAAAACAGAGGAAAAACGATTTGCTCATTTGGTAATAACGAATGGGGACATGAATTACGAAGATGCCTCAGACTTAAGTTTATCTTGTTGTCCATAAATCTCTGAATAACTGCGATGAAACCCAGCACCGCCCTCATCACTTCTTTTTATTTCCGTATCAATCAAAGGCATCTGCTCCTGGCCTCTATCTGGTGGGGCGAACCAGCAGTGAGTTTGCCAGCATCTGAAAAACCCTCGGCAAGCACCCTCTTGCCCTGCTTGGGTTTTGTGCGGCCCGCGGAGCTTTCACCATTGAATTTAGGGGACTGGTGTTTTCCCAGCAGACTCTGAGGACCCTAGCGCTGGGGACGCCTTCTGTGCTCTGGGAGGTATTCCTTCTCTCGCTGTTTTGCTCCTTGTTCTCCGGTGCCCTCACAGTGCCTGGCACGTCGGAAGCACTCAGAAAGTGTTCATTGCTGAAGTGGAGTAAGATGAAGAGAAATGCCAAAGGGAGTACTGTCAGGGCTCACATCGCCAGGGTGCACTAAAGCGCTGTCTGTTTACACACGGGTTCACAGGACGGTGGGAGTTTCCTCGTTCTTTTCGGGGTGGGTGGGAAGCGAGGGGTGGGCGGTGGGGAGAAAGGAAGGAGCGGTAAATAACCGGCAGGGCAAGAGAGTGTCTACAAAGTGCGCTCTCCGCAAACCGCCACACCCCCGCAGAAACGCGTTCTGGGCACCGCAGCTCTGCAGCACCCCGGGGCGGAGACGGGGGAGAGTCTCAGCACTTGGCTTCTGGAGTTTTCCGAGGGAGACGAGGGGTTCTTGAGAAGCTGCATCTCGCGAGTAAACTGTGTCGTCCCTGGAATCGGTCCCCGATACCTACCCTGTCCCAGGTGTCAGGCACCGAACGCGAAGGAAAGACTGGTCCTGATCAAGCCAGGGCCAAAAGGAACCCTAAAACTTTCGGGGACAGCTATCCCAAGTTGCTTCACAGGCCCTTTGGCGCTGCACCCTCCCTGCCCTCCTCCGGCTCCAGAAACCCAACCCACTCCCCTTGTATCTGAATCCCAACACACGGCAGCGAAATCAGGCCTGGGAGCCGAGTGCCCAGATCTGCGCATCCCTCCTTGCCCCTCCTGGGGCCTCAGCCCCAGCAGGCTTCGGCCCCCAGTGGCCTGCTCCCGGGCACGTAGAGCCTTCTTTCCCGAGTGCCGGCTGCGGGACGGAGTCCGCACTTTAGTGCCAGAACTAAAAGCAGAGACTTAGCGCGAGGCGTTGTGGCCCGGGTCCGACGCGGAGAGTCTGGTGGTTGGGTCCCCCGTGAATGTCCCCAACGAGGAAACCTGGCTGGGGAAGGCGCAGCAGCTGGTCTACCCAGACCGACGACGACCCGATCATTTTAGCAAAGTTGACCAAGTGCCAGCGCCAGACTGGGCTTGGGGGCGCAGGGAACACAGAAGAAAAGAGAGCTTCTGCAGCACTCGCCTCGAGTTTGGGTTTGTTGGTTGTTACTGTGACTGTTTTTCTCCCATCCCGTTTCCATAAACGCTTAGGCAATTCGAGGCTCTCTACAAGAGTGCACGCAGTCCTGTCCCAGCTCCGAGACATTCTTTTCTGTGCTTCCTTCTTTTGTCGCCTGCGCCCCCACCTCCTGGGCCTGCAGAGCGGACAGCCAGGAGTCCAGGGTTGGGCGTGGAGACCGACACCTCCCACCCGACGCAGCCCCAACTCCGGGACCCCAGCTCCGCACAGATCAGGAGTCTCGGCGCCGCCCTGCTTTGAGTTAGGCCCCAGAGCCCGAGCGAGTGTGGGGCCAGTTCCCGCCGCGTGGGGCGCTGACCCGGGCTGGCTCCCCGCTCCCTTCGCTGGGAGCAGGAGGACGGAGGGAGGTCACACATCCAGTGAAATCAGCGGCTCGGGAAGGATCCAGTCCGAGGGCTCTGGGGGCCACGACGAGCACTGATTCCGGCGGGTCTTGAGCTCTCCGCCTCACTGGATCCTCGCACCCCACTCTCTCTGGCCCCTTGCAGCCCCGAGACCTCTGTGTCCCAAGGAGGGTGTCACTGAAAACGGACAAAGAGTGAGACTCTGTAGACCCGAGCCCTAGGGGTTTGCCTCCTCCCCGCTACTCAGAAGGGAAATAGGTACCAGAGAGGCTCAGAGACTTGGCAGGGGTAGGGAAGGGGGGCACTCATTTTCCAGCAAGTTTGCGGAAAGGCAGGGAAGACGCAGGTGCGCCCAAGCCAGCAAGGCCCCTCCGTTGGCCAATTTCTTTCCGAAGTCACTGCCGGAGCCCTTAGGCTGGGCCTCCTCGGGCTTCGCTTCCTGCACCTGCAGAGCCGAGGCCGCGGACCGCGCTATCAGAAGAGTCCAAATCCCCAGTGGCGAGGTTGGCCTGGACGTCCCCTCCGCACAGTTCCTCTGCTCCGGCTCCGGCCGGGAGCCGCGGCCGTGAAGAGGTGCGGGGAGGAGTGCCCTGCGAGCCAGGGGCTGACTTCTCTAGTCTTGTGAGTTCTGGAAAAGCATCCAAGGGTTGAAGCTGAACTACTGCGAGGCGTCTTCAGTCTCGCAGGGGCAGAGCCTCGCCCAGTCCCGAGGCCTGTCTCAGGCCCCGGGCCTGTCCAGGAACCCCAAAGGGTAGCAAGAGCGGCGGCTGGACAGCTAGAAACGCAGCCTTCAGTTGGGCGGCGGGAGGGGAGAGTGGGGCCTGAGGTCTCCAGACAGGACCTAGAAAGCGCAGTTGAATCTCATAAGCTGAGAGAGGTGGTCGGAAAACCAACCGCCCTCCCTAAGGGAAGAAGGGCTTTTGCAATTTCTGCCAAGTGTGTTAGTGGAGGCTGCAAAACCTTGCTCGATCGGGCAGCTTGTAAACAAAGTTTGAGAACGCAAGACCTTGGGCTTCGTGGGCTGCTCAGACCGACTTTTTTCGGAGTATAAACCCAAAGTCCCAGAAGCCCCGAAAGGAGGAGAGGGCGGCTAGAAACCAAGGCCTAGTGGCCTGCTTTCCCTCTCAACGTGTGACTTTCTCCCTCCCTCTTGAAGTTCGGTCACCGGCTTAAACCACAAGGAAGTTTGAATGCAGGCTTCTCAAGATATTTCTGCCCACGAGGCTTTCGCTGTCCTTTTAACGATAAAGCAACTTTCATTTTGGAATAAAAGGATCGTTGTCGTGTTTCTAGATGGAATTAAAAACTGCTTTAAACTTCAGAACTTTGGAGAAAGTGGCAAATTCACATGAAAAAAATACCACCAAACACCTAAATATCCTCACTTTATCGGCCACGTGATTTTGTTTCTGGGATCAGTCATTTGAGAATTTAACGGGAAATGCAAGGAAAAGTCGCTTGCAAAGTCACATGCCCAATTCCCAGTTTACCAGCTTGCACTGTGGCAAAGGCCCTTCCCGGGAAGCCAGTGGTGATTGGTCCTACCCAATAAATCAAGAAACTCCGGGAGACCTGGCTTCCAAATCGCCTTCCTTCTTGAGTTCCTGCCTGTTCTACTCCTTTCTCCCAGTTTGTAAGGCGGGGCTGGGGAAAGGGAATTTTGTGACCCAGAAAAGAACTCAGCCCCTTTAGAAGAACTCCTTAATGCCGGAAACAGGGCTTATTTTCCCGCTTTTGGAAAGCCTGGGGTACAGTGCCCTGTGATTCAGGTTCTTTCTAGCACAATGACCCAGGGGCAGTAGAACTCAGCTCTTTACGTTGACCGTTGACTGGGGGAGAAAACTACAAGGATTCTTGTCCCAGCAGCACGACCTCACAAGCCAGCGTTGTCCTGGTAAAGAGGTGTGGCCTTACTCCCTCAGCACCCACGTTAAACTCCAGCTCTAGAGAGCGGGTAAAGCCCCCTGCTAAGCCAGTGGTCAGGCCTCTCCAGCGTTTTCCCAAGACCAGGCCTTTGGAAACAGAACTCAAAGAAGCAACTGGCTTAGGGGAAAGACGTTTTCCTGATTGATGAAACTTCTCTGTCCCCCCCCCCCCCTTTCTAAATAATAAACTCACAGGGAAAGGCTGGAAGGCTGCCTTGTGTTGGTTTCAAATAAATCCTCAACAGCTCTTTGCTTACCCAGAGAAATGAATCACCCTTGGGAAACAAATGATTATTCCCCCATTTGTCTACCAGAAACCAGAAGAAATGAGCACCTTCTACTATAGACTCTAACTCTGGTGTTTTCCCCTGGCAGAGGGGGAGCTGCTGAGGGGCAGGGGGTAAAAAGATACGGAGGAGAGTGATTTAAATAGAACAAGGACCCACAGAGATGCATCCCCCCCACAAGGAAGGGCAGCACCAGGCAGGCAGTGGGAGACCCAGGAAGGAAAAGGCAGGTGCTTCTAGATGTCTGTCCAAGCTGGGTGCTGGAGAGAGACAGTTTTATTGCCCTGGGGTGAACACCTTGGGCCTCTCCCTCTTGAGGAGGAGTTTAGGAATCAGCCAACAGAAAGGCCGAGTTACATCTAATCCAGGGACAAATTTGGGGTGGCATATTTCAATCAGGCTTTATTTCCCTTAGTAGGAAATAGAGGCATGTGCTGTTAGGGTTATCATCACTTGAACTTGATTTCTTGCCCTTTATAAACAAACACAATCTTCTCGCTGGATCACTTTTGCTTACATACACTATTCGGAACTGTGACAGTACGGAGGGATGGAGAGTAAAGTAATTGATTTGAATGATCCTGGTTTTAGCCATCATCAATGTAGATTTTTCTCTTTATTCCCCGGTCCTCCCCCCACAATACTTGCACACAGTTCATACTCCACCGAAGACCTGCCATCTTCTAAGGGAGGAAAGAAGGGAGAATTACCCCTATAAATCTGTGAGATGCTGAGACTTGGGCGGTCACTTTACAAAGCAGAGCGGCCTTCCCTTTCTCTGTGGGGCTGCAGCCCAGGGAGCAGGCAGGGGGCCGGGTATTTGATTATTCTCTAGGACCACTCTTTGTTGACTTTTAAAACATATACTGCATTTTAACCTGTTTTTTTTTAAGGCCACATGGTCAATTTAAAGTGAAAAGAAGTTAATTTACTGCTTCATTCTTATCTGTTGCCAACACAGCCGCTACAGTCACTACTCTGCCTCTAATTTCCTGTCATTTGGGGTTTCCAGATGACTTTTTAAAAAAAATCTCAATTGCAGAGTTTATGAGGGTCTGATTACTGCAGAGAAACAAGGAGCTCACATATCACAGGACGACCAACGTGCACAGCGGTCTCATTCAAAGGACATTTAGTTGTAATAATTAACACCAATGTATCTGACCTCTTTACCTGTGAATGACCAGTGAAAACTCGACACATCTGCAGCCCATCCCAATTTCTCACCCAGGCCCAGACACACCTCACTGAATCCACGAGTTCCCTACCCATTACCCCACCTTCACAGATTTTAGGCAAAGGCGAAGCTAGGATTTAAAGGTTCTTTTTTATTTGAAATCTCATCCAGAAACACTGGTTATTAATAAATATATCATAGTTATCAAGAATATATAAAAAATAAAGACAGGTATTGTCTTTGAAGCCCTAACAAAATATTTCAAGCAAATGTTCAGGAAAATAAAAATGGTACCCCTCCCCATACCACGATAAGTTTTCAAAGCTGATGATAGAGAGAGCCGACCCCGCATGCAGAATAACTGAGCAAGGGGGGGGGGTGGAGCAAGCAGAGCTAGTGGAAGGAGCCCAGGCTCTGGCAACCACAGGCCCCTAGAACAGCCAAACAGCCAAGAAGGTTGGGAATGGAGTCGAAGGGGTTGGGGGTGGGAGAAGAGCATGTGCGTGAGTTTGGGTCTTTGCACTCTGCCCCCATTTTCATTTCATACAAACACAGACAGATGTACGGAGTACTTGGGAGAATTCACTAATAAATCCTTGTTACAAGGAAAATGGCATCACGGCCTGCACAACATGTTTAGACAAGATTCATTTAGAAGCCTGCATGCATTCTTTTGACCTACACTGCGTCTTAAGAAAAACCCACATAACAGATGTCATGCCCTGGACCAGAGGTGAGATTCAAAACTCGGGTTTGTATTCTCTCTCTCTCTCTCTCTCGCTCTCGCTCTCGCTCTCGCTCTCTCTTCATTATCTCGAGAAACAAAACTGTGGAGAGGTTAATGACAGAATTGCACCCATCTCAAGAAAATATTTACATTTGTTTTGCACGAAAGGGGTGGTTGTCTTTTCCAAGGTGAGAACGCAGAGCCAGAGAAAGCCAACTCTGAAGTCCCTTCCCAAGTTTTTCACTATACCGATCCCCTCTTTGTACAACAGACGCAGTTTTGATAAGAACGTATGACTGCGAGAAAGACAGGCGCGGCATGGGGAAAAGAAGCATGCATGCAAAACACACGACGTCTGGTTCGAGTCCCCCTTCGCTACCACTTAGAAACTGCAGTGTGGTTTCGGTCCTTTCCCTCTGAGGTCAAGTGGGGTCCGAGATCTCTTAGCCCGTGTGGGGGGCCGCAGGACCCCGCACTACCCTCCCGCCGGCGGAGTGCCCAGCCTTTCCCCTCCCTCCCAGCCGCGCACGGCGGCCCCTTCCATCGCTCTCCCTCATCCTCCGCAGCCGGGCCCGTCCGCTGCTCACTTGAGCAAGTCCTTGGACTCCGCGGACAGCCGGGCCATGTTGGCTGTAGAGAGAGCGGTCAGGTGCGGTGGCGGCGGCATCTGGCAGATGGTGCAGGGGCAGGGCAGCCCGGCCCAGTGCTGGAAGCTGCTGCCCAGCTGTAGCGCGGGCGGCGTAGAGGGCGCTTTGAGCAGAGAGTGGGGAGGCCGAATGGTGCCGATGGCGGGCAGCGAGGCTGCGGACAGCGGTGATGAGGCGTTGCCGGACGACAACGCGCCACCCAGGATGGGGTGCACTGGGTGCACAGCGTTGGCGGCGTGCGCTGGGTGGCCGGCCGAATGGCCCACAGTCCCGCAGTGGAAGGCCGAGTGGTGGCCTCCGTAGATCTCTCCAACCAACCTCTTCATCTCCTCTAGAGAGCTGGTGAGCATGAGGATGTAGTTTCTGGCCAGCAGGAGAGTGGCGATCTTGGAGAGCTTTCGGACCGAAGGCCCATGCGCATAGGGCATGACCTCGCGCAGCCCGTCCATGGCGAGGTTCAGGTCGTGCATCCTCTTGCGTTCGCGTCCGTTGATCTTCAGCCGCAACTGCTGTAGGTCCTGCTCCGACAGCTGCTTCTTGATTTTGTACTTGCTGCTCTCACCCGCAGCCTTGGCGCCGGCCCGCGAGAGGCTTTCCCCGGGCATCTTCTGCACCAAGTCGCCCTGCGTGGAAGAGACCGAGTTGAGACGGCTCTCCTGGTGGTGGTGGTGGCGGTGGTGGTGGTCCCGCAGATACATCTCATCCATGTCCGGAGATGAAGCTCTGCTGGAGACAGAGCTCGAATCAGAATTCATTTTATTACAGAGGATGCGTCCCGATCGTGGGGAGGCTTTAGGCGGAAAATTAAAGAAAATCTTGAATTAAAAAAAAAAATCTGCACAGCCCAAGAACCCACTTCTCTGAGACCAGACGTGAGAAGAAGAGCTGAGGCACTGCGTTTCCCCGTCTTCCCCCTCCCCACTCCCCTCTCTCCGGTTAGACTGTTTCGTGGACAGCTAGTTGGTGTGTGCTTGAACTAACCTCACGCTGAAAAAGAGGGGCTTTTATAGAGCTGCGGCGGAGAAAAGAGACAAAAGAAACCCTCCTATCTATCCTGGGCTGGTTAGGATGACGTGCCATCATTCAGGGCGGTGCGCTTTGCTGTCCCATTTAGCAAGGATTCCTATTCATATTCATTGTGGGGCCGCCCTGGGACACCTCTGCTCCAAACCGCTAGGAGCCCCCAGGCACAAAACCCTCTGATTGACACACTCACCGCTCAGGCTCACGCCTTCCTGATTTTTTAAAAAACTTGCCTGCATCCCCAGCCCTCTTCTCAATTTCCCTAGCCGAATCACACCTAAGGAACCCAAGGAAGGGAAGGAAAGAGGCTAGGACGGTCAGCAAAGATTCCTCTGGGTTTGGAGAAAAGAATTGGAATGTTCTTTCTCCTTCCTTTCAGAGCTACTCCTAAATTGTGGCAAATGTGAGCAAAAAAAAAAAAAAAAGTCCCAATGGAACGGTTTTCAGGGACAGATGAGGATGGAGGGCAGGTTCAAAGCGCAGGCGGGGGAGAGGGGAAGATATTGCAGTCGATGTGCATTTTCTGAAGTTTTTTGTTTTTAATTAGTTCTCTTTTCTTAGACAGACTTTGTACTCATTCTGTTTATTGGGCCCCTCTGGTGTGGTTTCAACAGGATATTCGTATCTGGTGATGGGTTTGCCGCTTTGCCCAATTCTCTTAATTTCTTAGACCTGGAACTGAAGGGGGAAAAAATCTTACTGTTACAAGAGCACCTTAAGGAGGGAGGAGAAGTAGCCGAGGGGGCGGGGAAAGAGTTAGGGATTGGAAAGGTTCCCGGGAACTCCAGAGAGTGTTTCTGCTTAAGCTTCCCCGCGGCTGCTGGACCCTGGCCACACCTACGGCCTCTGTCCTCTGTGCAGAGTGCGGAGCCAGTCGGGGGAAGCGGGAGCTCAGGGTCGAAAAATAAGCTACAGTGGTGCGCGCGCGCGTGTGTGTTTCGGCAGCGAAAGGGTCTGGAGAAGCCCTGTGCGTGCGCGCGTGGGCATTGCGGTCCGGCACACAGTTTTTCTGGGGATACAGAGCAGGCCTTCTTTCTCGGTGCCTTCCGGGCGAATGCCGAGGTCCGCGCGTGTTTTTCTTCCCTCTTGCAGTGTTTTTTTTTTTTTTTATCTATTGGGAATAGCTAAGCAGCGTGAGGGGTGGGGAGGCAAAAAATTCCTGGAAGGGAGAGAGCCCAAGGGCGGCCTCTAAGAGAACCTGGGTGCCGCCACGCTCCAGGCTCGCAGGGACCGGTGACAGACTCTAAGTTGTGTGCTGAGTGTCTGGGTGCAAAGGGCGAAACCGAAACGATCCTTGGGTCGTTAGGGCCTCAGTCTGCGCGGCAGAGTCACTGGAAGTCTCTAGGACTCGAGAGGAGGAGGCCTCACTTTCCAGGGACACCAATGGCAAGGCCGAGAGAGAGAGAGAGAGAGAGAGAGAGAGAGAGAGAGAGAGAGAGAGAGAGAGATGGCCCGGTCCTCTGTGAATCTGTGCCTCGTTGGCCGTCACACTGCGAAAGCGGCGCTGACAATACCAGTCGGAGGGGGTGGGGGTGGGGCGCAGACATAACATTGGAACGGATGCTTTTTCTACACCAAACTTTGCTTTTCTGTAAAAAAGAAAACGGCCACCAGTCCCTCTCCAAGGCCAGGACTGCAGTGTCCTTGAAGTTTGGATACAAGCCTCTTATCCTCCAACTGCCCCAACCTCCTTGGAAGAAAAGTTTCTTAAAATTGAAAAGCCACGAGATTTGATTGATTGTGGAAAGACTGATGTCCAAACGCACTCCTAATATCCAAGCCAAAGGGATGTTTCTGAACTCACCAAACTCGCCCATTTTTGCTCAATGACATCGCTCCTCTCCCCCGCCTCCCAGCTGCTTTTGTGAAAAAGGGTTCCAGAACATCGGCATATATTCGGACACCGAATAGGTGTCCCACAGAACCCGGGGGGAGAGGCGCGGTCCAGACCGCAGCCCTCTGAGGCTAGCCTGCTGCTCTGTGGAGGTGGGGGCAGTGAGGGGGGGGGGCGGGGAGGCAGGGAGATCTCCACTATAGGGAAAGTGGCTTCGCCGCCTTTGGGGAGGGCACGGACCGGCCCCCGAGGTCCTCCAGAGCCTCCTCCCTGGCCCCTGGGTTTCGACGTGTTTTTTCCACGCCCAAACTGCTAGTGCTGCTCCCTAGTTCTGATTTCGCGAAGTACCACAGTCTGTTTAGAGCGGAAGGGTGGCAAGTGAAGGAGGAGAAACATCACGCCGTTGGCAGATATTTTACCGGATTAAAAACCCCTATTTTCTCAGTGGACAATATGAAATAGGGTGTAAAATTCCCCCAAATTAACCGAGGAGGTTGCAGGGGAAAAGACAGTGGGGGAAAAGCAGCCCCCGAAATACAAGCTAAACAACTCAGTTCCAGGAGTGGAAAGACAGGGGCCGGGGTTCTAAAACTCAGAACCAGAAACCTTTCTTCCTCGGCACCGCCTTTCCACCAAGAGGGAGCGTACACCTACCCTGACCAGCTCCTGGGAGATTGGGATGGTGTCTACGCTAGGCGCCGAAGGGGGCCAGGACACCGACCAGAGCGGCCCTCCCCCCGCCCCAATTCCCAAAGGGTGTTTAGCTCTAGTAACCTGGCGATGCTTGAAGTGGCAGATCTGCCAGTTCAGGCCCAGGGCCCTCGGTCTCAGTCCGGGATACAGTGCGTCCTCCCATTTCTGGTCGCCCCTTGCTTTCCCTAAGGGCCGCTATGACAGTGTGGTATGGCCCGAAGTCCAGGATCTCAGCCAGCCAAGCACTTTAGCGAGGCCTTGCAGGAGCCCTAGACTCTCCTAGGAGGCTTGTTCCTCACTCTATCTCTTGGAGAGATTAACAACGGAGAAGACGGAGAGCCACAACTTTGCTCACCATAAAATGGGTTGATAGTTGCCAGGGCCCTAAAGTTGAAGCCGCCCGCAGGGCAGCTCTGGCTCTGCGCCCAAGCGCTTGCCTCATCAGAGTCGCTTTCGATTGTGAGGGTTCACCCACAACCCTGCTCAGCCTTTGGGGATGAGCCCAGAACCTGAGAAGGAGCAGGGTCGGAACTCAGGAGCAAGAGCTGACGGGTTTCTTCACAGTGTGTCTCTGCCATCACGCACCCGGCTGTGTGCACGGAGGGAGTAAGGGAGCCAACTTTGGGTGGAAGCTGGTGAAGAAGTCCAAAGGAGCCCTAGCCAGAGATGCACCTTGACCTTGGCCCTGGCCGGGGGCCCATGCCCAGGGCTTGGACAGACAAGGAGAAGGAGCGAGCCACCCAGCGGCAGTGCGGGGCCCAGCTCTCTGGAGCCACACCCCATGTCCTCGCTGGGAGGCAGAGGCAGCGCGGAGGTAGGGGTCGTTCTCTGGCAACAGGTGCTTCCCAAGGACTGCGGGTTGCTTCCTGCCCAGCAGTCTTGGCTCTGGGAAGAGCCTGTGAGTTTCCCAGCCTTTGTGCAATACGCCAAAGCAGCAGGTCAGCACGGGGACCTGGTCGGAAGAGCAGCCCAGCCTTCCCCGCGTGGCCAGGGCGCACAGCCTCAGCTCAGGGACTCCCGGGGACCGCGCGCTGAGGCACCTACCGTTCATCCTGACTTCCCGTCCCCGTCCATCACTAGGGGCAGTCTCTTACCCGTTGCCGTGTGCGTGCCGCTTGTGCTCGGCGCCCACCGCTCAGCAGCTTCAGCTACCGACTTGCTCTCCAGCAGCTGCCGGCTCTGCCTGACGCTGGAGCGATTTGGGCTCAGGAACAACAACCCCCCCCCACCCCCACCCCTCCTAAGAGTCCAGAGGCGAATGTCGTGCTCGCTGACCTGCCGGGTTGCTACAGTGAAGAGCCGGTCAATCAGCAAGGTCTAGGGGCTCCTGTCGATCGTCAAGCCTCAAACTTGACCCGCAGAAACTTTGGCCGAGACCGAACAGCAGGAGGCTGCCCTGTGGGCTTCACCTTTTAACCTAACCCCCCTTCCAAAACCAAAAAGATAAAGAGATGCCCAGATAGTTCTAAAGATGTGCCACCGTGTGCAACCAGAGAAATAGCCTAAAAACTAGTTGACCACGAAAGGAACTTCTCAAAAAGTAGTTTCAGCCTGAGTAAAACAATCGCTCCCCAACAATAGCAGCGGGGGCCGAGTCAATCAAGGCTGTTCTTCGGGTGATCAAAGGAACCTTTACCCAAAGAAGAAGTAGAGAAACACAAGTTTTTAAAAATTAAATGTTGACATAAACCACAGCCAAGCAGGACTGATCTTTTCCACAGCAGCGAATCCTGGCTGGTGGAGTTGTGGCTAGGGACTCAACCCCCAGACCCCCATTCAGAGATGCCAACGTTGAAATCGCAACAATTTAATAGGTGCTAGAAGGGCCCGAGAGAATAGATCTGGGGCAACTGCCCGAAGTGTTTCAGTTTTCTGGTCCCCCCCTATTTTCCATAATATCTTGAACACCCACTGATCTATCTGTCCAGCATTTTTCCTCTTCTCTTTAAAATCTGATCTTGGTACAGGAAACGCAGCAGAAGTTGAAGGACAGGAGACTTTTATGAGGAGATAGTAACTGCTTTTTGCAATGCTGGATGTGAGACTGGGAAATGCAAGGAAGTTCCCGAGTAGCATAAACTGACGAGCTGCTCATTATGGGAATATACGGACAAGTCAATCCACTGGCAGACGTAGAAGTGTGATTTCAATGACGCATAAGCAGCAAGTTGGCTAGAACTTACAGACTCATTACAATTATTTAAAGACTGACTAAAGTCAAAGGAGATACGAGCTTTCGGGCTTCATTTGCAGGATTTTGCTCAATTAGTGAGCATACTTCAGTACTTTAATTTTTTTTTCCATTCTGGTAACATCTGCTCAATTGCCAAATCCTCTACTGAGTTTCCCTTCTAAGCCTATAAGTTGAATTTTTTTTCTCAAGATTGGTATGTTTAGTTGATTTAAATATCACTGGTCATCAATCATGTAAATCAATGAGTTATATTAAAATTTGCATACTTATACACACATTCTTGACATGTGCACTGACAATGTGCATTTGTGGCTTATTAATACCAATACTGAAAAACCACTAAGTAGATGATTTCAAATTAGTATTTTATTGTTCTTAATTCAATTCCTTTGTGATTTTATAGTTAGAGGCCTCTGTATACAATTTGATATCTTAACATAAAATAGCACAAAATACTAAATTCTGTGTTTTGTTTTTGGAAGTTGTTGTATTATCTCCTCAGTACACGCTATTAGAATCAGATCATTAAATATTACTGTACTTTTTGCTATAGTGTTTAAGGAATTTAGTTTTATTTTAGAGATAAATATTTATTTTAGAGGTAAATATCTTTTGTTGCATATGTGTTATGTTCACCTTCTGTTCAGTAACATTAAAGTTTATACTAAAACTATGTAAATAAATGATACCACAAAGAGATTATTATGTAATAACTTACGTATAGAGCAATAGAGGATAAAACGGTGTCAATGCTTTGCAGCAGTTTATCTGCTACTTTTTTATTATAGGCATCTATCCATGTACATTCTGAGACACACATGTATAGTTGCATGTAGTCAAATACTTTTAAATGTTTATTTGAAGGCTTGGAGTCCTAAATAAAAAGAAATGTTTTTTTTCAGATGATAGTAAAGACAACATATTACACATCTTTTCATATATATATAGCTTGGATTTGAAATGTTATATTGACTCCTAACAAATATGGATTTACATACATCATTTTGGGAAGATGATAATTAAAGAGCCTGCTATTGAATCTAGAAAAGTCAAAATGGCACTTTTCAAAAATCAACATTTTCATGGCTGATTGATTTCATATGAAATCTGTGGTATAGACAGGGTGGTCTCTGCTTCATTATTTCTAAAAACAAATGAAAAAGTAATATACAATCTTTTCTCATTAGTGCATTGTTTTTCTATTTATAGGTATGTTTTATTTTGTTTGTATAACACCAACAGTCTGAATGTAAAATTTTTAAAATCAAGCTGTCCTTATTTACAATATGGCTAAATTTTCATCTTCATCTTTATATCATATTATAACATATAATAAGGTTGAAGCAATTATCCAGGCAGTTCAAACCTCAGGTTCTGTTTTTATTTTCATGGTGGAGGGGGAGAGGCATTGTGGGTGGAGGGCATGTGGAATGGAGGGTAGAGAGGGAGGAAGCAGACTGGAAACAAACTGTCTCTCAAAGTTTCTAGGTATTTACCATTCTACATTTTACATGCAGGCCAGTCTGAGTCTCCTGTGTTACAGTTGAAATGATATCTCAATAGTATCACCAAGAATTGGCTGTGAAACAGTGTCATGCATTTGGGATATGTTAATTTTTACAACATAACATGATAGTGGGAATAAATATTTTTTTATAACATGACAAAATTTAAGATATTGATGAAAGATATTTGATAATTTTCCAAACCCTCATATTTTCCTCGTAATTTGGGTTACCCTATAACCCTTGATAATAACTGCAGAATATTGAACTATTTATATTTACAGAGGTGGTTATTTCAATTAGATATTTAGACCTTTGTTTTTCCTTTTTTACTATGACAAGTATAATAAATATGAGTAGAGTTTCAGAAAAAAAAAAACCTTTGAAATGAGACTTAAAAGAAAGAGAAGGAGGGTGCAAAAAATACTGTGTACATAGTACTTAGTACACAGAACTAAATACTACACGGTATACTACACCACATGTCCTAAATACTCCATAGTATTTAGTACAGTTTATGAACTGTGAACTAAGTATTTGAGTTCACAGTTCATAAACTTAATCCTACCCTTAAGTGTATTTTATGTAATTGAATATATGAAAGCACTGCCAGAATATGTTTACTTTATAAATTTGTGGAAATTGTAACATTGATGCTAATATAATATTCTAATACAGAGTACATTTGCCACTGTTTTCCAAAGGCAGAGATATAGCCAGTTTGCTGATCTCGTTTCAATGCCCATTGGACTCCCTGGCACTCCCTTCACCATTCATACATCCTGCAGTTCCTTGAACCAGGCAAACTGCCCGAGATGGAGCTCTGAGGATGAACCCTGAGTAATCCCTGGGATGGCCCAGCAAGTGCAGCACAGAGGAACTGGAAAACTGAGAGCACTATCAGACTGAAAGCCTGTTAAGAAATAGAATGTTTGAGAGTCAATACCACAGATACCCTAATACTGCTGGACAGTGCTCCCAAACAAGTTCTTATTTTTTTCATATTGCCAAAAAGAAGGAAAAAACTTCCAGCTTTTTATTGAAGGACAGCTTCAGTGTCCCAATTGCTCATAATGTAATAAGTAATGTAATCACTTAATTAAGACTATAAGACTAGAAACTTACAGTGAGAAAAAGATCATTTTTATTTTGTCAACATGATTTATAAGCTTATTTTAAAATAATTTCCGAGGTCAAAATTCTTTGTCTCTGAAAAAAGCTTTTATATGTGACTTATTTGTATAAAAAGAAACCAAAAGCAATTATGGATATAATTTTCAACTACACTTGCTATGATTGCCCTGTCTCTTCATCTTTATCAAACTTTGCATCCTAAAAAAGTAAAGCAGGGGATAATAGCTCTTTTGCTCCCATTAGATTTATTAATTAAAGTAATTATATTAAGTGGAAAATAATGCCTTTGAGGAAAGTAATGCCAAGAACAGACACTCACTAGAAAAATATTGCTACGAGATATGGGTGGCAAGAAAGATGTTGACTAAGAATCTATAACCAACTCATCTTAAGGGTTTTAAGTAGACTAAAAACTAAAGGGCCTACACGGATTGGGGTTGAAAACCTTTTCTTAAGACAGGACTAGAATAACCAAAAATAGTTCCTCTCAACATTTGTGGTGTCCTTCGTGTCCCTTTGATAAAGCCATCAGTAACAAAGAGAATGAAAGTACACATCAGCAAAGAATATAAATACATAAAGAATATTATGCAGTTTTTTAAAAAGGAATTTAGTCTTCTGGCCAAAACTTGCAAATACCATGGGCTTATAGGAAAGATGAGCTCTGGGGGAGCTATAAATAAGAGACTGTTTCAATAACTCTTATATTGTAAACAAAGATATGCCACTTCCCCATTGATGAGCTGCCCTCCTTGTGATGAAGACCAGAGGCAGATATTATACATGGAAGACTTCACAACTCATCAAATTTCCTGGATAGGATTTACTGCTTACCAGCTGTGCAAACGTACACAAGTTTCCTAGTATTTCTGAACTTACATCTTGTCATCTGCGCAATGAAACTGATACTCAGGACATATGTCATTGTGAGAATTAAATAATAGTGTTTTCCAAACCTTTTAAAATCACACTTTTGAAAAAACTTTTTTTCTCACCTTGTCTTTTGTATATATTGTTGCCAGCCAACAATATTTGTCCAGCTTTATTCTTTTCCAGTTTTCCTTGTGAAAATATTATTCTGGTATTCTTTTTAAAGTTATCTCCCCTCACTATTAAAGCAGGGGCCCATCCTTTCCTATTGCCCACATACCCTGGCAAGTTGAGAACTAGCAATAAAAAATGCCAAAGTACTTCTCCGAAGTTGGAGTAGGTAAGGGCTGGAAAGGGCCGTGACTTTCAGAAATAAAATTGATGCCCTGGCTGGCGTAGCTCAGTGGATTGAGCGCGGGCTGCGAACCAGGCATCGCAGGTTCGATTCCCAGTCAGGGCACATGCCTAGGTTGCAGGCCATGTCTCCCAGCAACCGCACATTGATGTTTCTCTCTCTCTCCCTCTCCCTTTCCTCTCTAAAAATAAATAAATAAAATCTTTAAAAAAAAAAAAGAAATAAAATTGAGATACAGAATTCACTAGTTTTAGAATGCAGTGTGACAAGTGCTCAGTCCCGCTAAATAACATGGTAGGGGAAAAAACAAAACAAAAACCCCCCAAAGTTTTAAGGAGGGAGCAGTCATCAGCAGTGTCAAATTCTCTTGATAGGTCTGGTGAGAAGAAGGCTGAGATTTATCAATATGGAAGTCTTTGACAATCTACAGTAGAAAAATTTTAATGGTAGAGTGGGGGTAGTAGTCAGAATGGAGTAAATTTCAGAAAAAATGGAGAACGTAACTGCAAAAACTTTCAAATTGTTTTGCTAAAAACAGAAGCAGGAAAATGGGACAATACTGGAGCAGTATTTTTTTTTAATATGGGAGAAATGACAGAATGCTTGTATATTTATGGGAATTATCTAGCTAGTAGTGAGAAGAAACTGAGGATGCAGAGGTGAGAGGGGACAATTGCTGGATCCATGCCCTTGAATAGGTGACAAGGGATGGACACTACACACAAGTGGAGGGGATAGCTTTGCATAGGAACACGGAAAGGATAGCAAAAAGGAAGACAGTAAATAGACCCAGGTGCAGGAAGGCTAGGTTTGGAAAATGTCTTCTAATCCAATTTTTTCTGTCAGATAAGAAGCAAGGTCCCAGCTACACATGAGAATTAGGGAATGAGTTGTTGGGGATTTGAAGAGATAAAAGATATGAAGAATCTTTTAGAAGCAATGGGAAGCAAATGGACTAAGAAACATGGATGGTTGCCATGTCACACATACACAGGTGCTCTGTGAGAACTCGTCAGTGATTCCACTCTAGGCACAGCTCTTTAGTCATCTGCTCAGCACAGGAGGGGCTGCGATGCCGGGGATCCTGGGCTTCCCACACAGATACTACCCGTTGTTCAAGTCACCCCTCTTTTTATTCCTTGTAAACAGATGTCTAATTTTTTGTATTTGACAATATGCTCACACTGAGGGGAGGACTCAAGACTGGTCTCAATTATGATCATCTATTTCCATTTGGTCAGATGCTTACTTACTCCCCTAGAGGTAGAGGTAGCCATATGGCTCAGTTCTGGCCAATGAGAATAAGAGGTAACTTGATGGGGACTTCTGGAAGAGCTGTTTTCTTTTTGGACAAAATGAAGTCCCTTTTATTTCTATTTTATTTCTGCTTCTTGTTTGTAAAACAAACAAGTCTATTTTATTTATTTTATTTCTGCTTCTTGTTTGTAAAAATGACTAGAGTTGTGGCTGCCATTTTGTTGGATGAGAGTGAGAAGTCAACCTAGTGGCAGAGCAGAAGGGAAGTGAAGGGCATTGATTAAGCCAGACCAGACCTGGACCAACTTCTCGACAATCTTTGTATGGAGTCTAATAAATGTTTTATATTGTTAAAGCCACTCACTTGGATATTCTGTCATATGCAGCCATACACATTTTAACTGGCATTTCTAGATTCCAAAATGATAACCAACATTTAAAAATTTTACACACAGTTTGTAGCTATATAAAAGGAAGACTCAGTTCCTCATTTCTCCCAAAATAAGATACATATATTTCAAAGTATTACTGAGGTTCCACTTTTGGGTATATATCCAAAAAAGTTGGAAGCAGGATCTTGAAGAGAACCCATGTTCATAGCATTATTCATGAATAACCAGAGTGGGCGCAACCAAAATGCCACTGGTGAATGAATGGATAAACAAAATGTGGCATATAGATACAATGGGATATTATTCAGCTTTAAAGAGGAAGGAAAATCTGACTAGTGCCACAACATGGATGAATCTTGAGAGTACTAAGTGAAATAATGGAGTCACAAAAGGACAAATACTATATGATTTCACTTCTGTGAGGTTAAGTGGAGGAATCAGATTCACAGAAACAGAAAGAATGGTGGTTGCCGGGGTGGGGGAGAGAGAGAATGGAGTGTTTGTGTTTATTGGGTACAAAACTTTAGTTTTGTAAAATGAAAATGTTCTGAAGATTGCTTGCATGACAATGAAATGTGCTTAATGCTGCGGAACTATGTACTTAAAAATAACTAAGATGGTAAATTTTCTGTCATGTGTACTTTACCACAATGAAAAATAAACATAAATATAATATTGAGAAATAAGAGAAGGATAATTCACAAAGAAAACCATAAAGCCTACTGAGAAATATTGTAATCCATGAAAATTAAGCACAGTATAGTGAAGTTATTTTTTACCATGACAAGTTTTCAGTGGAAGTTTTTTTTTTTTAAATCAATTGTGTGAAGTAATTGGAGTACTTCAAGAATCAAGTAAAGGTATAAATCAATCAACCAGAAGGTATTGACCTGCAAGTGGTGCCACTGACATCAGGAGGGATTTTAAAAATATATATTATATTTGTATCACATATAAATTAATTTCTTAACAACAGAATTGTTTAGGAAAATATATGGAGAGAACAGAGTTGTGAAGTTTAAATCCATTAGGAAACTCATGCATGGGGTGTCCAATCACACATTCTTTGGAAATACACTGATTCTTACTTTATAACTAGAGGTGCTTCATATTTGTTGAACACCTACTATGTGCTAGGCTCTTCACATGTAGTATTTTTAATCCTCGAAACAGCCTCCAAGGTATTTGATATCATCCCTATTTACAGATGGGGAAACTGAGGCTTGATAAGATTATTTTGCATTGTCTAGGATACAGAGTAAATAAGTGGGGGGCCAAGATTCAACTCAGTGTTATCTGGCTCCAAAACCTGTACTTTGTCTACCATCCATTCTGAATGATTGTTATCAAAGTCTGAACAGAGGGATCAGGGAGTCTGGACTTATATCCCCACCCAGTGGCAGAGTCAGTGTCTCTGGCCCCTTTGCCCCCTCCCCACTAGACTGGTTTCCACAGAGGTCTTCTAATATAGGAGATTTATATGAGATCCAGAGTCTCATAACATTAATGTCCAGGACACATTGAAAATGACTGACTCGTCATACCAAAACTCAGGAAAACCTCAACTTGAATGAGAAAAGAGTCACCAGCTACCAACGTCTAGATGACAATGATGTTGAAATATCTGACAAGGACTTTAAGGCAGCCATAATAAAAATGCTACAATGGGCCCTGGCTGGTGTGTCTCCATGGACTGAGTGCTGGCTTTCAGACTAAAGGATCGCCAGTTCAATCCCCAGTCAGGGCACATGCCTGGGTTGCAGGCCAGGTCTCCAGTAGGGGGCATGCGAGAGGCAACTACACACTGATGTTTCTCTCCCTCTTTCTCCCTCCCTACCCCTCTCTCTAAAGATGAATAAATAGAATCTTAAAAAAATGCTTCAATGAACAATTACAAACACACTTGAAACAAACGAAAAAGTAGAAGATCTCAGCAAAAATAAAGGAATATAAAGAACCAAATTTTATAACTGAAAAATACAATAAACAAAATAAAAATCTCAAACCCATTAGATGGATTCAAGAGAAGAAAGAAAATGACAGAATAAAGAAGCAGTGAATCCTAAGATAAAACAATTAAATCGGGACAATAGAGAGAAAATAATCTGAAATATATATATTTATATATATAATTATATATGTATAAATATCTATACATTTATAGATTATAATAGAACAGAATATATACTATAATAATTATAATATATAATATAAATATTAAATATTTATATTTATAAATATATATTTATATAATCAAAATATATAATTAAAGACAGAGAGTTGTAATTTGGCACCCCACAAACATTTTGGTATTTGAGATCATGTCTTACAGAGGTGGTGTCCTATTTAAAACATATACTCCAAACAATTACTGCTCCAGAGCTGTTCCAGTTAATTTGTTCGAAGGTAACTTTTTTGTCACACAATGGTTCTATGCAACTGTTCTGCATAAGTGGCTTTGTTTCAAAATGATTATGAAGAGAAAAATAGAAAGTTTAAGCTCAAAAACACCTTAAGGAAGTACATAAAAGGAGTTTATAAATTGTAAAATTTGAGGAATGCAAGCTATTAATATTTTAGTCCAACCTCTTTATTTTATACATGAAGAATTTATGGGCAAAACAAATAAATACCTCCCTCCCCCAAACAAGTGACTTGCTTAAGGTTAATAACTAATTAATAACAAATTTGGGACTGGACCTCAGGTCTAATGACAACTAATGCAAATCTTTTCTCACTAATGAAATGAATCTGGAAAGGGACTCATCCACGAGAAAGGGGTTTGCACTTTAGCACTACCTTTTCTTTGGAAGTGATATTCCAGGGTTTATGACATGTTAATCTTTAAAAACGCCACAGCAGTGGAAAAGGTATCAAAGTACTATCAAAATACATCAAAACAGAATCTTATAATCAAGGTTTTTTGTTGCTAGGTAAACTATAAAATATGATATAATCTAGAGCAAAACTTTTCTTACATATTTGCTAGTGGGAGTTATAGAATCTGTGGTGATACAGTAACATGTATAACCTAGAAACGGTGGTAGTTGTTTTTTAATACTTTGCTCCTTTATAAAGGAAAATGGGCCTTTATAGGAACAAGAGATTGAGGGGGAAAACCATGGATTGGTAAGAAAAATAGTCCTGTTGCCTGAATGGGGGTGGGGTGTCTCTATTTCTGTCTCCACAGCAAGAATAAGACACAATTTCGTTATTTCAACAACTGTTTTTCAGATTTCAAGTGTAATTCTGGTACATTTTCCTTTGCTTTCCATCACTCATAACACCCCTTAGCCTGCCCAATGCCAGCAAATGAGAACAAACGAAACCTCTGCTATGTCAGTGCTGCGAAGCTGAGTGTCATGGTCACACCTGTGCAAGCAGAGACCCTAAAGAAATGCCGACATAGAACCAGCAGTCACGACTAGGAGAGGAGCTGCTGCAAACACACGCTCTGTGGCCTGGCCCTTGGAACAGCAGCAGCCACCAGAACGCAGAAGTTTGTGATTTCAGAGCCTGGGAGCACTGCTATTTGTTTCCACAGATTTGGGGCCGAGTGGGCTGGACTGGATTAAACCGAAGAGGAATCTGTTTATCCCTTCTGCTTTAAACACCAATCAAAAGCACTGTTCCTCTCTTGAAGGTGCTGAAATGCAAAGCAAGCTCCTTGTTCCTTTTCTCTCTCTTGGTGGCATTTGAAAGTGTAAAGCTTTGAATACCAATTGCTTGAACTGGACATATGTGAATCTCTTCTAATCCTACTAATCCTGTCCCCAAGTGCTCCTTTGTATGTGGAGGCAGCACACATAGATCTAAGTAAAAGTGGCCCTAATCCTGGAAATGTGGAAAAATGTCCCAGTGTGAGAGATGCGAGAGGGAGAACTCCCCGCCAGAGGGACCTGCTGAAGAAACTATTGTGTCAGTTCAAGGAAAAGAGAAGCTATGGAGGAGCCCTCTCACCTTTTCTGAGCTCCTGGGAGGAGAGCAAACCCACGCAGCAGGCGTCCTCCCTTGCAAACAGCCTTCATGCACTTGAGCAAACTCACAGAACTGAGACAGTTTCTAAAGGCTGAGAAATTCTCCCGGCGGTTGCTTTCAGTGTCTTGAACCCAGCAGGCCAGGCCTGCCGATGTGCAGACTTCATTAAGCCCCAGAATTTCCTTTTAAACAGCCGGCATGTTTACAGATGTCTGAGCTGGTGCTCCGGCTGCAAACAGAGCGGAGAGGGGACAGACATTTTTGTTGAAAACCCAAGAAGTAAAATAATCCTACAGATACTACCTTGTTAAGACCGTTCAAATAGACAGGAGATGGACAGTAAGTTTCTAAATTACTCTGTTCTGCCAGGGCGACTTGTGAGTCCCCTCTGACTGTGTGCTTGCAATTGTCAGCAAGGAGCACGGCGGCTTTTGAACTTTCTAAAGGAAATGTGGCTGCTTTTCCAGCCTTGTGAAGAATGCCTGAATCCATCCATTCACAAATAATAACTTCTGCAAACAGACTATTTTAAAGTTTGTGGAATATTTAATTACTTGTTTTTGAGTCAAGTTCTATGGGCAGAGGGCTGATTAACAATAGAAGTGTTCATTTAAAATTTTTTTTTGAAATTTTCAATTTTACAAACCTTGTGAGGAGGATGATAGAAGTACTGCTATTTCCACTTGATGGAAAAGATATCATAATTACATGTTAAATACAGTTCACATATCTGAGTAGATATATTTATTTCAACTCAAAGGGGCATGAAATCTTTTAAAAGAACCATCAGTACAATACCCCATCCAGGCTGTTACTACAATTTAAAGTTGTATCAGGAAACACAATTCAAACATCTTTATTTCTTCTACTTTGTTGGATTCATTGTTGTCGTTGTCCAATTTGTTCCTTCTTAAAATTATTGTTATTAAAAACTGGGTGAAAAATTTTAAGCAGACAATATTTTCAAAACCCGGGACTTGGTAAAGAAATGCTCTTATTATATTTCATATCAAAAGAGGAAATCATGCCATAAGTAAATGAAATAAAGTACTGCAAAAAACAAGAAATGGGCCCAAAATGGACCCTATTTCTTATGCCAATCCCCAATCCCCACTTATGCCAATCCCCACAAGATCAACTAAAGACTTAATCACAGTTTTGGTTTTCCCAGAAATGGAATCCTAAACCCATCAATCAGGAATTGCCTCACCAAAAATAGTTAGGTCGTCTACCTGATGGACCCCCTCCCATGCCCAAAAGGAAAGTAACTTTGCAATAACCAACCTGCATTTTTGCCTCATATAACTTCCTTGCTTCCTCTCCCTTATGTCTGTAAAAGTCTTTCATTTTGTACAGTTGTACAGCTCCTTAGAGCTCCTTTCCATGTGGTAGGATGGATGCTGCCTGATTCACATCAATTTTTGCTCTAATAAACTCTTGAAATTTTTAATATGTCTGTTTACTTTTTATATATAATATAAGATATATATACAAATATATGCAACCACAGACATGTCCAACTTCTGCATTTGAGAGAAAAACGTTAGGATAGTATGAATTTAAAAAGTAGCCTTGACAATGATGATGTAAAAAGACAAACAAAACAAACAACCCTACCCACTCCCAGAGACTAATTTCAATGTCTGATTATTTTAACAAAACTTATTCTGTGTCAGGCACTATTCCAATGGGCTTACAAATATTAACTCATTGAAGCACCCTAATAGCCTCATGGCATGGTACTGTAATTGTACCTATTTTATGAATGAGAAAAATGAGGCAGGGAGAGGTAGGGTAACTCACCAGATGCTCGTGGCCCCTGAGCAACCCATGATGCACCCAGGCAGGCTGGCTCCTGGCCTCTCCCCAGCTGTCCCTGCTTCCCATTACACCCATTCTCAATGTATTGCTATTTATGCTGCTAGATTTCAACTCTACAAAATTTTTTTAAAAACCCATAAACACTTTAAGGGCATTAGTAATAAGACAAAGAAAAGTAGAGTCCAGACATGATTTGCTGCATCTTCTGGTAACAAATTCCAGTGTAAATGGGAACCTCAGCAAGCTAAATAATCATCTTTGTAATCAGCAGAACCAAACTATAAGAAAGCTCCTAAAGAAGGTAATGGCATTCAGATTGGTTTAATTCATCTATATGTTTCAGACATCTAAGAAATATTTCTCACGTGTGTAGTTTAAAAGCTCTCTATAAAGTCATATGGCACATTGGGGCACTTATTTACACTAGATTTGTGACTTCAGAAAAACCGTTTCCCCAATCTGTGAAACAGTCTCCTTATCTTTAAAATAATCTCAAAGGTCCAGTGCACCTCTAAAATATTTGTGATTCTATAACTTTTGAAAATTCCAACAATAGCAACAATAAGCCCAGTGGTACAAAAGAATAGGTTATGGAGTCAGTAGGCTGCAAGTTAAACACTGCTCGGCCTTGGGATTCAGTTGCCAGTGTAGGGTGCCTCTTGTCCCCTGCCTCACACCTCCTCAGTCTACCTTTTCCTGAAGCCATTACTGTTGGTAGCAGCTTCACACACGGGCACTTCACAGCTTTTATGTCTTGCTTTATTTTTTTCCTTCCCCCCCAAGGCTTCTGTGATGGCAGAACTGGACTTGCACACGTGCAGGCCTGGAAGGGTAAGGGACTTGACAGCTCATGACCAATGACATCCCATGACCCTGAATTTCTCAGAGAGGGTAGCCAGTGGGTTCATGTGTTCTTCATTCATTCCCTGGCAGAAAGTTCTGAAGTACGTTCTATTCAGCTCATCAGAGGGTCCTGGATGGACAAAGTCCCATTTACCCACAGTGGTGACCAACTGGGCAATGTGCTGCTTTGTATCCTCAATTCCCATTTCCTAATTCTACTTACTCCTAAATACAAACATTATCGCTTTTATCTGCACACAACCTCTTATCTCACGCTCTGCTTTTTGTAACAATTCGGGCCAAGTTATTTCCCAAAACAAATGCAGTCAGACTCTGTTAAGAGATATGAGGTGTCCAGAACTTGGGAGGTGGTAACAGTACCTTTCTTCACAAACAGGTCAGTCCTTGTGTACTGCTCCATGTTTGGTGTTGCCACTGCATCTGACGGGCAGCACCAGCCCAGGAGGAAGTGGACAGGATACGGAAGGGGAGGAACTCAGAGCTGTGTCAGGGGAGCCCGGTGGGTTCAGTCTAAAGAACAGTATTTGTAAGAGAGCTTATGCATCCTATTAACTATTAGAAGAATTTTTCTGTAGTTAATGGGTGGAAGCAATAAAAAGGCAATTAACATTTTTTTTAACATTTAGAAACATGATGAAGGTTGTTGTGGGGATTGCTTTGCTATGTGGGATGTTCCCCAGTCAGAATGAACAAATCACCTCTTGGCAGGGAGAAGAGATTTCCAAGGAGGAGGGGCTAAAAGAACTCAGGGCAAAGGACACAGTGGCTGTCATTTCAAATTTGTCCTGGGTTCTAACATCCTTCACAGAACTTATGTGAAATAGGAAATTAACTTCTGAAGGACCTAAATGCACACTTGCAACAAATACAGGAAGTGGCAAGAATGGCCAAACACAATTTACTAAAAGAATTAATGAAGAAGTTATTTGCCAAGTCCCAGACTAGAACCAAGACTTAACTGACTGCACTGGGTGGAATTTTGAATACAATTCTAGAATATAAAGGGGCTGCTTTGGGAATTAAAGGGCAAGAAGGAACTTCCTGAACTCAACCTTGCCACCTCTTTTTCATGCCTGCAGCACCGCAGGTGAGTAGATGAGGAAAGGAACTTAGCTGTACAACTCTAACTTAACCCAAGGCCACCTTTTACTAGGCTGAAGTTTCTGCTGTCTTTGTGTAAAAAGAAATGTGATAGTGCTACTTTAAAAATATTTTTACTGTAAAACTGTTTAATTAGGCATAGTGCAGCCTTGTAAAATGTAATCAAGAAAATCATATTTCTTTTCTTATCACCTTAATTTGTCGAGTCTGATGTGTTAAAATCAAATCAGTCTTCCAACTGCAATGTCTAATGAATTACAAGATCAAACAAGATCTTGCTAATTACTAAGTTAATGAGGACAAGTTCACAAGGAGTTGTGTTCATAATTACATGTTTCAAAGCATCTGAAGCAAAATACAATCCCAGTTTATGGCTCTAATACTATTTACTTGGTCTTCCTTCAGAATACACTAAGGAAGTACATTTTTTTTGTGCTGCTCTCTATCAATAATGTAAAATTTAGGCAATGTGATCCTTTAGCCAAGCAAAAAACTCATTACTTAATGACCTAAAGCAGAAAACTTATCACCTATGTAAGGCGGTAGAAAATAGTTTTAAAGGACTAAAAATATGACATCTAGTGAAGGAAATGGAGTTAAAAGCCAACGGACATTTAGGTTTCCCCTTCCACGCTCCTCGCGGGCAGACAGGAAAACGAGCTCACAGGGAAGCTGACGCTCCCCATCTTTACTGCTCCTTTTCTGTGCTTTCTTTTGATCGCCCCTGTAAAATGGGGGAACACTGACCCTCAGCCACGAAGGGTAGTTGTTTTTTTTCCCCCCTAAGCAAAAAACTCACCAACAATCTGGAATGGTTTAACACCCTTTGCTGGTGCTATTTGAGTATTTTTCAGAAATGCTAATGAACAATTCGCTTTGGCACTTTAGACAAACACAATCTGGTGGTGTTGTTCGAGCATTATTCACACTTGCTAATGATGGACTCTCTCTGGCTTTTATACATGACTGAGAGGTTGTAGGAGGTGGGGCTGAATAGCAAGTTACTAGCTTCCCATAGGTGAAACTTGAAAGTTTATCAGCTTGAGGTTTGAACTAGTGGCTGTTTAGGCATCACCGACTCAACACAGAACTAAATGAAATAAAACAGACCCCAGCCACCTCCATCAGTGTCACCAGCGTGATGGTGGGCAAGTGTTTACTAGGCGTGCATTGCACAGAGTGTTGTGTTAAATGTTACCAGGCAAGGTACACAGAGTCCTTGACCTGAGGTTTTATAACCTCAGAGGGAAGGGGCAGCAGAGATGAACACAAAGGATTAAACACAAATACGTGCTGTGCACCCTAGCTCCAGTGTTCGGCACAGAGAGGTTTAGGAGAAACACTTTTAACATCCCCATTGACCACCTGAAGGCAGTTTCTGTCTGTTTCGGTTTTTTTTAAAGAAAGACAGACCACAAGCAAGCATATTTTCTCCTTCTGCCTGTTTTCTAGATGAAAAATTTGGGCTTGATCAATTGTATTTGGTTAATTCCAGGGAACTTAGGCTCTGAAATGACAGTTTTATTTAGATAATCCCAGAACTCAATGACTATACATTTATATAAGGAGGAAGCTATTTTAGCATTTGTTTTGCTTTAAAGGCTGCATTGTCCTGAAATTTCACTTTCTCAGAACAGCACCACTAAGTCCTGCACTCTACTCTCGCTGTTATTTCTCTGTCGGAGAAGAAGCCTTTGGGGAAACATGGAGCTTGCAGGCATTATACCTCAGTGACACTTGAGCTTGGACATTTGTTGTCAGGAAATTATTCTGAGTTTTTCTGAGTTATCCATGATGGGAGGGGGGTAGAGGGCACAGTGTTCTCAGACGTAGCAGGACCAGCAGGGGGTTAATCCCCACTACAAACAGCATATCCTCTTCTGACCCCCCCGTATGCATTGGAATCAAGGGTAAGAAGCTTCTTTTCCAGCTGTCTTTTCCTCCTTTTTGTGACACCTATGACTGTAGGCTAACCTCGGCTTTCAATGAGGGACTCCGGTCTGGCTAATGGAAAAGATACTTGGTGATTCCAGTAGGTCTTAGTGCTGGTTCCTCCCAGCAAATATGGGAGTGTCCATTATAAGTGGATTTACAAGAGCCTGAAGTCTGAGATGCTTAATCTTTTCCTTGTCTTAAAAAAAAAGTTGTCTTAAATAAGGTTATTAGCTGGCCTAAATAGTATTAAATTATATTAATTAAAATATTAAATAAGTAATAGTCTTATAGATAACTGACAGAGATAGTTTCTCCATATTGGGTATATTAGAATGTTAAATTATTAACTCCTTTTTTTATTTTATCAGAGATCATGCTTTGATTGGGACAGTGCAAAGTGAACCTTCATGGTAATATTTGAGTTTAACAAACCTTATCCCCAGTGGAATGACTATCAGCAACGATTCCAAGGAAGACCAGTAAGTCCTGGCAGCTACTCATTTTCCAAGACTTGATCACAACACCTTGAAGTGAAAAAAAAAAGGTGCTTTATCCCAAAAGTCACTTGTATTTCACCATAGTAGTGTAACTCACTTATGATGCTGTTTGGGCATTCTTACAATATAAACTTTGAAGTAATTCACTTACTGTTTGAACGTCATAAACAAGATGTTGACAGTAATTTTTGTGGCACTGAATGTGATAAGTATATGCCTAGAATTAGGAGATATTACCATTGTATAAATGGTAGTATACATTTATATGGATTTTAATGTCTTCATATGCCATTATAGTCACTTGAATATATTGCTAAAACACAGCAAATCTAGCATGATGGGTGTCAACAGCTTTCTATCAACTCAATTTTAGAGAAGAGACTGTAACTCAGGAAGTTTAGGCTGGTTAGTTGGTACAGAGGAAGAAAATTGCCCACCGAGTCACAAATGAAATTTTAAACTAACCTATTCCAGAGTCACCTAGAGAGAAGACCCTTCAATCCTGACTCTTATAAACATCTACCAACCCTGGTGCTATAACACATTCAGAGCAAGTAAAAGGCAATACTCCATTCTTCTAGAATATTCTTCAGAGCCTTTCTTTACCTAAGGAAAAGATGCAACAGATTTTTGCATTTGCATTATGCTCCCTACATCCTTAATGAGTACTACTGATTTCACTTTACAGGTGAAGCAGCAGACGTTCAGAGAATGTGGTTCTCACAGTTCTCACATGCTGAGGTGAGGTTCTCACAGTAGTGGAGGGGACACACAGCATCACCACCACATTTAGTTATAAGAGGAGGCTGCTGATTTTCTAGCGGTTGAAGTTTTAAGTAGAGACGCTTGCTGGTGGGGTAAAGGCACTTGGAACAGTTAAGGAAAGAAAGGATGGTAGAATTGAAGGGATTCCCAGCTGCTGCTTTGAGTAAGGATTTCTGGAAGCTTCTCAGGCTGTGGAATGTCAAATGGTACCCAAATGATCAGTCTCAGACTAGTTATGAAAGAAATGTGGGCATGGGTAGCCCTTCAGCTCTGCTACGGAATCAAATAGACACACTGACTCATGCACAGGGTTTTCCGGTTATTGGGTCACTTCAAAATAAAAGTATCTAACCTGGGGGAAATATGGTGACTACTGAGTGGACTCTCATACAAGGTACCATTTGATATTCCTAGCATCTAATGCTTGTTGCAATTCTCTCTGTGCAGGTCAAAAGAGTTAAAATGTTAGTTAATGATCACAGCTGCTGGATTTTAAATTACTATTCGTTTTAGAAATAACAGTTGAACACTTGTTTTTGAGAAGAGTTCCCTCTGTATTTTCCAAATGAAAACATGTTCCCATTTGACTAGCCTGTCAAAATAGAGTTACAGGATTTAGCCATGGAAAAGTATTTAATTTTCAAAGACTGTTATTCAGAAACTTTTAGGCGGTGATGGTGAATGTTCTGACATAAGCCAGACTTAAAGCTTGTTTAAGAGACAGGCTGAGATGACAAACCTCACACAGTCCAGGGAAGTGCGAATTCAGATGTGTTCCGGAGGGGAGTTCAGAGGGACACCTTCCCATTGCTGCCTACGGCTGAGTCTGCCAGCAGGTACGTTAAGAGGCTCTAAACTGATTTTGTCATCTAATCTCTGGAGTTACCAGTCACTGCTGGGACTCCAGGTCTGGTCAGAGTAAGTAAGTTCAGAAGGAATAGTTATGCAGGGCCAAGCAGCAAGGAGGGAGCGTTGGGAACAGCGTCAACTTGCCCTAGAACATTGATACCACATTCGGAATGCTTTGATAGACTAGTACCAACCTCCAGTCATGGGTCTATACTGGCAAATCTGCCCACATCAGTCTTAAAGTTCATCCTGCTTGTCTTTTTAAATCTTATGGAGTCCTCCTATGGTTTAAATCACATGTACTGTTTCCTTTTTTCTTTTTGGCTCCTTCTTAGACTCCCTTTCAGCTGTGACCCCTTCTAGCTTAGGTATTTTTGAGTGTTTGGGTCACCCCCACCCCAATAATCTCCAGTAACAGGAAAGAAAGGGTCAGTGGTTGTGGGGAGAGATTTCCCTCCCTGTTTTGTCATTCCTTTTGCTCAAGTAGACAGAAATGGGAGAAGAAAAGGATTAAGATGTAAGCTGGCTAGACAAACCAAGGACTGGTTTTATTACCAGGTGTGAGTGAGGGAACAGGACCTAAAGGCTAAGGCAGCCTTGCTATAGTAGAGCCAGAGCAGGGTTTGGGGGGAGACTTGGTGTGATTGTGGGCCACTCCAAGGAACGGTGTTTCATCAGTTACACATTAACTGTGTGCACTGAGTAAAACGTAGAGATAAAAAATGCAGATGTTTAAAAAATGCAGATGTTTCTGCAGCCTGGTAGAATGAGAACCACTCCTGATCCCGTCAAAGAACATTTTGAATCGAAGGGGCTTCATGGAAGGAAAAGAAAGAGGTTTGTGGTTGAGTGCTATGGTGTGGCCTTTTAATCATTATACCCTTTTATAGTGATAAAATAAGCATCCATTGTCATGGCCACACCAACCAGGCCATCCAACCTAGTGACAAGGAGGACTTTGCTATGGAGGAAGGCTCTAAAAGGAGGGGACAAGCAGGTAGCCCTGTGGAATGCACAAGGTAACAGTAGGGGAACTTGGTAGGTCAGAGCATAGGTCCCTGGAAAATTGGGGAAACCCCAATCTTGCAAGAGGGAAGAGAATGGCAAAGGGTGCCCAAATAGTGGAACAGAAGTCTCAGTGTTCGAGGCACATTGTATAACAAAGGCAGATTAACGGATTCCCAGTGCCTTTCTGAAGGAGCTTCAGAAGGAGGCTGCTTCCCAGGGCAAATTGTAAATGTGACTGTGAGAAGTCACTGGTGACAAGCAGGTGGGGGCGGGGAAGTTCATATAGTGCCTTTGTGAGCTGTGGGGGCTAGATACCCCACCCTGGACTAACAGATGCATGTGTACCTGCCCACTGCTGGGAAACTTTTGCCCTGACTAAAGATGGCAGCCAGAAGAGGATCAAAGACACTGGTAAACTGACAGAAATGGCAAACACTGACACACTGCAGGAAAAGTGGACACTCCCAGTGGCCTCTTGTGTACATGGGATTTCAGGAGGGCCTTTTAAAGTAAAGGAGGGAAAAGCTCCCTCTTTCTCACTCATGTGCTTGGTACAGAGAAGTCACTCTCTTGCTTTGGAGCTCGATGCAAGCTCTCTCTCTGGGCTTTTGGCATTTGGACATTCTAGGCCTCTGGCCCTGCTCCATGCATAGTACATGGGACCAGGAGATTCCGGGCCTACCAGGGGCTTAGACCCCCCCACAGATGGGAGCCCAACCCCATCCTGGAAGCAGGGTCCAATGCAAGGAGGTGTGCCTCCCTGGGCTATGGCACATGGTTTCCTGAACCGCTACAGGGAGACTGGGAGCAGTGCATCCCAGATCCTCAGTGAAAGCTGCTGCAAGAAGATAGTGACTGTGAAACCCACAAGTGCCCATTCCATAGAGGATGGAGATCTGTTTGTGGGACTGGCTTAAGGACAGAAAAAGAAATGGGGAACTTCTGGGCATGGTTGTAGCTTGTAGACTTTTGGGAGCAAGGGAAATTTTGGGTCTCGTGGGAGAGAAGGACTCACAGCAAGAGTGCTCTCAGCCCCCAGCCAAGGTTGGAACCCTGTTAATACAAACCTGTTTCCTTCAACACAAATTGTTGGGTCACATACAAGGGCATCAAGCTGCCGAAGCCCAGTTTGCATGGTTACAGTAGCAGTACATCACATAGAGAGAAAAGGCAGCCCAGGTTAGTCTGCCCATTGCTTTCCTCTGCAACCCCTCTTACAAGAGCCTGGCATGATGAAGATTAGTATTTTACAGATGGTTTGCTCCCCTCATTGGTTTCCACATGGTATTTTACTGGATCAGTTTAATTTATACTAATCTTTAAGTGAAGGTTACTTATGGAAGTTGATTGGAAATATCACTCTATTCTTAATCATTTGTCTACACCAATCTTTTGGTGTCTTTGGGTCACACTGGAAGAAAAAGACTTGTCTTGGGCCATACATTAAATACACCATCACTAACAAAAGCAAAACAAAAAGGGTTTTAGGTAAATTTATGATTTTGTGTTGGGTCGCATTCATAGCCATCCCAGGCCACGTATGGCCCATGGTTGTGGGTTGGACATCCCTGGGACTCCACGGCTATGGTAGAGCCACGAGCATTGTCAGAAGGATGGGACTGAATTTCCCCCTCTCCTACAGTTAGCTTAACTCCCCAGTCTGTGTCGGGAGGTGAGATTTATAGGAGACAATGCTTCTAACTCTATGCTTGAAAAGGAACCTGCATTTTGGCTGACCTCATAATTATAGGTTCTCAACCTTCTTTCTTCCCAAAACATTTCCTGTGACTTTAAAGTTCCACCATCCTTTTCTCCTAAATCTTCTATTATAAAAGACATTAGATCCGCCAATACAGCTTTTTTTTTCTTTTTCATCTTCCCCTACTGAAATTCTATACCCGTTAAACACTAACTCCCCATTGTCCCCTCCTCACCCCCACCTCCAGCAACCACCATTCTACTTTCTGATTCTGAATTTGACTAGGCAACTTATTTAAGCAGAATCATGTAAGATTTATCCTTTGGTCATTGGCTTATTTTACACAGCATAATATCCTTAAGGTTTACTCATGCTGTAGCATGCGTCAGAATTTCCTTTCTTTTCAAGATGGAAAAATATTCCATTGTATGTATATACCACATTTTATTTTTCCATCCATCCATCCAGGGACACTTGGGTTGCTTCTGTCTTTTGGCTATTGTGAATAATGTTGCTATAAACATGGGTGTACAAATATCTCTTCAAGTCTCTGATTTCAATTCTTTAGTGTTTACTATATCCAGAAGAGAATTGTTGGATCACAAGGTAATTCTATGTTTAATTTTTTGAGGAATCACAATACTGTTCTTCACGGCAACTGTACCATTGTAATTGTCTCTAATAATGCACAAAGCTTCCAATTTCTTCATACCCTTGTCATCACTAGTTACTCTCTGGGTTGTTTGTTTGTTTTTAAAGATTTTATTTATTTATTTTTATAGAGTGGGGAAGGGAGGGAGAAAGAGAGGGAGAGAAATATCGATGTGTGAGAGAAACATTGACCAGTTGCCTCTTGCATGCCCCCAACTGAGAACCTGGCCAGCAACCCAGACATGTTGCCTTGATATCGAACAGGTGACTTTTTGGTTTGCTAAATGTTGCCCAACCCACTGAGCCCCATCCATCAGGGTTGCTCATTTGTTTTTGATGAGAGCCATCCTAATGAGTATGAAGTAGTATCTCATTGTGGTTTTAAAATGCATTTCCTTAATGATCAGTAATGTCAAGCATCTTTTCCTATGCTTATTGGTTATTTGTATATCTTCTATTCAAGTCCTGTGCCCATCTTGAATTGGATTGCTGGGTTTTGTTTCTTTCTTTTTATTGTTCAGTTGGAGGAGTTCTTTATATATTCTGGATATTAACTTCTTATTGGATATATGATTTGCAGGTATTTTCTTCCATTCTGTTAATAGTTTCCTTTGATGCAAAAAGTTTTTAATTTCTCCCATTTAAGCCTGTGCTGAAATTTTATTTTGGAGGCAAATTACTAGTTTTGCAGTTTCACAGGTCCACAGATGGGGGGGTGGGGCTCTTACCCCAGGATGAATCAAAGCCAGGCTCTCACCTATGTCCAATTCAGATGATGACATTTGGGACTTTTGAGATGATATTTTAATGAAATTTTTGGCTTCAGTTATGCTCTAATGGGTTGACTCTCATGGATTTGGGAATGGCATAATGTATCTTTTGAGGGGTAGATATGAATCTTTGGGGACAAATGGGCAGAGGCTGCATAAGTGGACACCCAAAGATGACATCAGGTTTTAAGCCCTGAAGCTATAAATGTTGTTTTGTAAGAAAACAAGCTCTTAGCAGATGTGATTAAGTTACAGATCTTGACATGGAAAGATTATCCTGGATTATACAAGTAGCCGTTAACTCCCATTACAAGTGTCTTTATAAGAAAAAGGTAGAGGGAGCTTACCATATTTTCTGGACCATAAGAAGTACCTAGGTTTTTGAGGAGGAAACTGGGAAAAAATTTTGAAGCAAAAAATGTGGTAAAATATTTAATAACATAAATTTCACCAATGTAAGTGTAAACAGAACTCAACAGCAGCACTAACAACCATTATTCCTCCCAGATTTGGGGGGAGAAAAGTGCATCTTATAGTCCAAAAACTACGGTAGCTTCTGAAAAGAAGGAGTTGATGTGATCACAGAGGCAGGATTGGAATAATGTAGTGATGGGTCAGAGAATGTTTGCAAGATAGATCATAGCAAGTGATAGTGGATTACTTTGGGTGGTAGACCCAATTGCAGGTGCATTCCCAACATAATGCTTTTACAGCAATAAACACAGGTTATTGATCTGCTGAAAGCCTTATTTTTCAAGAAGGAGGATCAAAATAAATGGTCTCTTTCCAGGTAATGACAGCAGTATATACTCACTTTCACCAGGACTATGTTAATTCTCATGCTTGCTACCATGACATAGTCTTCAGGGACCCAAATCCTTCACAGTTCACGAAATATCATGCTTGTCCATTGTACTGATGGCTTACTGCAAATTGAATCTCTTAAGAAGAAAGTGACTAATGTCATGGATATGTTGGTAAAGCATTACGGGATAGAAGATACACCCAGTGAAGATTCAGGGACCTGACACATGATGTAATACTTAGTTGTCTGGGGTCTTTAACTGTCCGTGCTAGGGCAATTCTACTAAGAATTGTGCCTCATATCTCCTGCCACTGAGAAACAGGCGTTTTACTTACTCAATGTGCATGTTTGTATTTTTGAGGCAGCAAATCTTATTTGGGGAATATGGTCAGCTCGTGTTAAATTTCCTCATAATAGTGTGCTTTCTGAAAAATCTAACAATACCTAAAGGTGGAGAGAATCTAAGATATTAATCTCTTACACGTTGCTAATGAGAGTTTAAATCAATAGGCAATTTAGAAAGCTGTTTGCCATTATGTTGTAAAGTGAAATTCACATATCCTTTGATTTGTCATTTCCTCTTTTAGTAAGCTGTCATACACACCTGGATACATTTGGAAAATGTTTTTTTGCACTATTTATAATAGCATAGCAAAGAGATTGTGTAAATTAATTGTGGCATATTTATGCAATGTAATATCGTGTAAGTCAAATGAATGAATTACAACGCTGCAGCACTGTGGATAGATCTTAGCAACATAATGTTGAATGAAAAATGAAGTTTCCAGAGGTGATGTACAGTATTATAAAATTTAAAAAATAAGCAATATAGTTTTAGGAATACATGCAAATAGGGTAAGAGTATCAAAATCACCCAACAAGATTCAAGATGGCTTGAAGGAGACAGGAAGATGGAGAAGAATGACATTAGTAATAAAAGTTTTTCTTTTTTTTACTATTGAATTTAGAGAGAGAAGAAAGTGGGAGGAACAGAGAGAAACAGAGAAACATCAGCTGTTGTTCCACTTATCTATGCATTCATTGGTTGATTCTTGCAGGTGCCCTGACCAGGTATCGAGCTTGCAACTTTGGTGTATTAGGATGATACTCTAACCAACTGGGCCACCCTGCCAGGGTGATAATAGAAGTTTTAAATAAAATTCTAGTTCCCATGTTTGGTGGTAGGTTCGCGCTGGTTTTTATATTATTAAATACAAATGAACAAATATGTAAATAAAAGAAAGTCTTGCATAGGCCAATAGATAATGTGTTGTGAATCAAATGTTGTGATTGCCCAGTTCTCTATAGAATAAAGTCACTTCTCTGGATTAAGCAATTGTGTCTATAGAAAGTCTCATTAAAAGCTGAATAGCAACCCCAGGACTCATTCGAAGCCATTGTTCTTTGTAAATTTACATATTCTCACAGAGCAGGATACTGAGATTGAGACGCTACATAGGCAAAATTTGCAGAGGAAGACTACAAAGTTTGGGAAGAACTTGTGAAAAGGTGAAAGGGAGAAGTTTACTGTGAAGGAAAGAGGAGTGTCGAATGGGATGAAGAAGATTCTTCTGTAAAGCATGCAAGACGACCTTTCCTTGGTTTAAAATGTTATCTAAACCTAGCCTTGCCCCAACACATTCAGTTTCTAATTAATTATTTATTTCCTGAGTTCACAATCCGAACAAAACAAGCTTACAAGATTCCAAGGTTTAATATGAACTATTTTGAGCAAGTACTGGGACTCTAAATTTTACTTATTTAGAAAAGAAGAGAGATGAAAGTAATATATGCCACAGAGAAAATATTACCCAACTTTGTTGACAATAATTTTTCTCTTTTTTGCTTTTGAAAGATGAGGGAAA
The DNA here is from genome assembly GCA_004024845.1 of Tonatia bakeri. NCBI lineage: Eukaryota > Metazoa > Chordata > Mammalia > Chiroptera > Phyllostomidae > Tonatia > Tonatia bakeri. The sequence continues at coordinate 101,139 of PVIA01005852.1, forward strand.
ACATGACAGTTATCTCCTGAAATTTAATTTAAATAATCCTGCATTTAAAAAACATTCTATTGGGACAAATCATTTTTTTCAGTTCATGTCTCCACAAAATTAATGTTCTATCCTTGATGTCACAGACTTTCTTGTCAGTACTTTTATCTTTTCTTTTCATATAGTATTCAGAGTTGGGAAATAGATTACTTTCCAATAAGTAGATTTTGGAGAGTAAAATCTCCATAAGTCATAAAAAATAAAGATTTTGTTTTCCCTGTATTACACAAAAGTTTTGAAGACCTACGTATGGTTTTAAAATGACAGAAACCGAACATACAAAATAAAACAGCATACACATGCCATCCAAACATGCTGTTTTGAAATAATCTTAGATCCTGTTCACTTTAAAGAAGTGCAATGCCAACGCAGGTTAAGAAATCGTCTGTTTATGTGCAGGTCCAGTTTATGACAGACGTGATTTTATGACGCATTCCAGTTTGCCTTCTCTTTGCAGCAAGAGTGTGCGTCAAGTCCAATGTTTCTCCTGGACCTGTCAGAATACAAACAAAAAGCTGAAATCCCTTCACTTGCTACACTTTATTCTCTTGTCACAGTTAAAGCAATATTTATTTTCCTCCTCCGTGCTTCTTACAGGCCTATAGTAAATCAAAAAAGTAAACTCTCAGGTTCATTGTGCAAGGGGCTTACTTCTAGGCCTCTATAGTTGCCACAGTAACTAATTAGAAATTTGCATCTCTAAGAGAATTATTTAATGCTGATGTGTAAGCCCTTTTATTCTGTGGAGCTTGGCCTTTTGCAAGGAAGCTCCTGGTAGATGTTGGGCCTCGAGGTCATACTGTACAAGCTCTGAACGTAGGTGGCCCTCGTTTCTCCTTTTTATCTGGATGATTCATACCCAGTGAAGAAAATGTCTTGCCAGGTCTTTGTTGAATGGTGGGCATCTGAAAGGCGACACTTGATTCATTTGGGCACCATTTGTTTTAACCTGTAACTTCTTCTCCATTGCTCATTAGCTAACTCTTGTATAATTGAGTCATGCATGTTAAACTAGCACAGTTGAGTTATGCCAACCGACCCGCCAACAGGAACCCCTCCTTAGACTTGTCGTAAAGCCTAAGAAGACAATATTTCGGAAATGCGAAACCCGTTGCAGACTTGGACGATGTGTAATGGTAGAAATGCAAAATGTTTTGCTGACTTGGACAATGTTTAATAGTGATGGGAAGATGAACACTTTTTCTGAACAGTGACTCCTTTTCTCAGGTTTAAATCTGTTTTTCCCCAGTGTAGGGAGAACAGAGAAGCCTTGCTGTGGGCAGACAGAAGCACAGGGAAGGGGCTGGGAACTCCCGGGCAACTTGTTCTGAATCCAAGAAGGTGCTGACTGCTCTCTGAGTCACCATCCTGTGCTGCAGGCACATGTGGGAGATATGATCTGTGATCAGGGCGTAAAGGAGGAGAAATGGGTTCGGTCCTTCCCACTCCCCCCGACCAACTACTCCTACCAAAGTGGGGGAGTCCTTGAGCTTACTGCAGCCAAAAGACAAAACAAACATGTTGTAAGACAATGATTGAGCCTATGGTCAAGAGTAGATTCAGCCCTGACTGGTGTGGCTCAGTGGATTGGGTGCTGTTCTGCTAATCAAAAGGTCACCAGTTCACTTCCCATTCAGGACACATGCCTGGGTTGCAGGCCAGGTCCCCAGATGGGGCATGCAGGAACATCAATGTTTCTCTCCCAGCCTTTCTCCCTCACTTCCCCTCTTTCTAAAAATAAATAAATAAAACCTTCTTTTAAAGAGTAGATTCAGCACACCTGAGTTCAATGCTGCATTGTAGGCAAAAGATGAAAGCAACCCAAGCGTCCATCAGTAGATAAATGGGCAAACAAAATGTGGCATGAACATGTAATGGAATCTGACTCAGCCTTAAAAAGAAAGAAAATGCGGACATATCCTACAATATGGATGGACCTTGAGGACATTGTGTTAAGGGAAATAAGCCAGTCACATAAGAACAAATACTGCATGACACCACTAATATGTGCTATAGGCTGAACGTTCATATCCCCCAAATTCATACGTTGAAATCCAGTTCCCAGTGTGAGATGGCATTTGGATGCAAGGCCTTGGGAAATGAGCTGGTCATGAGGGTGGAGCTCTCATGACTGGCATTAGTGTCCTTATAAAGTAGACTCCAGAGAGATCCCTCATCCCTTCCTCCACACGAAGACGCAGCGAGAAGTCAGCCATCTGTGAACCAAAGAATGAGCTTCCAAAAGACACTGACTTTGCCAGCACCTTAATCTCGGAGGTCCCGGTCTCCAGGTCTGTGAAAAATGAATGTCTGTTGTTTCTAAGCCCCTCGGTCTGAACTAAGACACTCGAATAATCAAATTCGTAGCAACAGAAAGTAAAATTGTGGTTGCTGGGGTCTGGGGATGGAGGTAAGGGTAGGGGATGAACGTTGTTATTTCATGGGTACAGTTTTAGCTTTGCGAGACGGGAACGTTCTGGAGATTCGGCAGCACAGCAGCGTGAACATACTTAACACCACTGACCTGCATGCTTAAAAATCGTGAAGATGGTGAGTCTTGTTACGTGTTTACCACGAGTAAAAGAACAGACTAAATTCGATAGAAAGGTGGGTAGAGCCCCTCTTTGAAAACAGTACAAGAAAAGTGATCCCTCTTATGCCCTCCAAAGAGAAAGAGATCAGCTTCCCTTCGTCTAAATGAAGGCAGAGCAGGCACTGGCTTCCCCTGGAGAGGGCGGAGTCTCTGCTGTCGCCGCCCTGCCCCCCCCCCCCCCCCCCCCCCCCCCCCCCCCCCCCCCCCCCCCCCCCCCCCCCCCCCCCCCGCACCTGCACATCTGGGAAGCAAACATCTGAAACACGACCTTGCACACATTCTGGAGGCAGGAGGAATTAATCTTCTAGCTAATCACTGTTTCTTAAAAATTTTTGATCCAATACAATGTGTCTTTTTCTAAAAAAAAAACTGTGAACAAAAATACTGCTATTTGAGTAATTTTCTGCATCTTTGGTTTTATCTCGACTCTACTTCTCAGGCTCAAGAAAGCCAATTCTCTGTTAAGAAATTTGAATAATCTATTTATTTTGAATGCAAAATGATCTCATCTTAATTTTGCTATATATATATATAAGGTATTGTTTAATGAGTTTTAAGGTTATTAAGTTTTTATTTGTATTGTATTTTCCTTGCAGTCAGGAGTTATAAATATCTTTCTTAAATGAGTGACTTCAAATTACTTTTTTTTAGCTGTAGGTACTAGCACAGTGGCTAGTGTGTTGGCATTGTGCTTTAAAACTCAATGAACTCTATGGCATCCAACCAGAATTATATTTATTCGTAACTGAATTCTAGCACAGGGCTGTATCTCACATCAATGCCATTGAGTTTTTGTACTCATTTCTAGCTCACTCGAAAGTTTGACCAATAATTAACTTACCAGGCTTAGAACATTTTCTAAAAACATGCAATAATTCCATAAAAACCACAAAGTGATACATCACATATGTCTACACAATATGTACTTTATTAAAAATAGTAAAATAATTTAAAGGTTGCTTTTTAGATGTAGCTCTTTATACTATGCTTGGTGGAAATATCCTAATTTCACAGCTAGCCATAAGGTTTCAATTAGTGCACCTAATCATGGGTGAATAAGTGGAAAGCTAGTCCCTCAGGGACAGATCAGTTTCTCTAGGCTCAAAGTCATTTTATTAACATATACATGTCCTACGCTAAGGTAGAAGAAATACTTGAAACTGATGGTTTGGAATTTTAGATAGATAAAATGTGGAATGTCAAAGTCAGAAACATAAAAATTATAAATATATCACTACAAATAAAGTCAACAGAAATGTGTTAAAATGTTTCTAGGGATGTTTCATATTCATTCATTTATTCTCCATCTTTACTCGTTATAATCCTCACTATACAATTTTCCTCCTAGAGCAATTTATCCTGCAAGAGCATTTGCTATGTTTTGTTTTATGCTCCTGTTACGTACTATTTTTTTTTTTGTTCCTTACCATATCATCTGCAGGACTTGACACAATACATTGTAGGTAAAGATGTCTGATGTTTAGTTATTGGATTGTGTTTATGTCTATTTCTGAAATGTTTTACTGTTTGCTGTGTTCATGAACTAGGCAGAGTAACCACTGCTAGACTAAAAACTTAACATATCTATAATTATTTTTATTGGCAATTACTTCAAGATTTTGTTTCAGAAAATAGGGTAGTTAAAAAACTGCTCATAAATTTAATATTTGGGAAGGTTGGCCAAACCATCTGGAATTCAAAGCAGTAAGTATTAGGAAGTGAATTTGATAAACAAGAGAAAAGCTCCAGTTTAGACTGTGTCTACAGCAGAGCACAGCAAAGCAAAACAACAAAACAAAGCTAAACTATGTCTAGATTTGTGGAAACTAAAGAATGAACTATTTTCTGTATTGCTACAGTAAATTCTTAGTCAAAAAATTTTGTTTTGTCGATGACTGTGGGAAAACAGGTATTCTTATACATTGCTGGTGGGAGAGTTGATGATACACATTTTAATCTAGGGAATTTGATTTTCTCTATCAATACTCCAAGTGCACACACCCTTCACCCCAGTGCTCCTGCCTCTAAGAATTGGTCCTACAGAAAAACTTACACATGTGCAGAATGACGTGCAAAAATCTCCTCCTTGTTTTGTTGTTTCTGCCAGCAAAAGTTGAAAATAATCTAAATGTTCATCAGTAGGAAACTGATGTAACATAAATAAATTATATTACATATATACTTGAATATCATGCATCTGTTGAAAACTAATTATTGACATTATTAAACATTGATATGGGTGATGTCCAAGATTTATCATTAAGTAAATGAATAAACAGCAACCACCAAGTATAGGATAGTGTTCATCCTATGCTACCATTTGTGTAAAAAAAAAAAGACAGAAAAGGTATATATAATTTTATTTGAATATATATAACGTATTTTTTAAAAAGTATGAGAAGTTGATCCATTGGTTATCTCTGGAGAGGCTAGCAAACAGGGGGAAAAGGGAGGCATTTCATCTATGAACAAAATAATTTATTGAGGTAAAATTCACAAAACATAGATGTAACCATTTTAAAGTGCACAATTCAGTGGTATTTGTACATATGTTCCCAATGTGTGTAACCACTGCCTTTATCCAGCTTCAAAACATTTCCATCACTCCAAAGCAAACCCCTTGCCCATTAATCAGACCCTCCTCATTACCCCAACCCCAGTGCTGGGCAACTGACAGTCTTGCTCGGTCTCTGTGGATTCATCTATTCTGGAGAGTTCATATCCATGAATTATACACCATGTGTCCATTTATATCTGGCTTCTTTCACTTAACATAATGTTTTCAAGACTACCTTTATTTTTTGCATTTTTGAAATGAGAACTTTGTTGAGGTTTACATATTCAAAACCTAAAAAATTAAAAAGAAAACTGTTTTCTTGTTGAACACCATGGAAACTAAAAAAGATCTCCAGCCTATATCAGAAATGAATATTCTGAAGATTTACGAACAAAGAGAAAAATACCCTTTTGACCAGGCAACACCTCATAATCCCTTGCCAATCTGAGCCCTAATTACCATAACAATACACTTTGAGGGGGGGTGGCCATTATCTGGAGAGTATGGTTTCACCATGAGTGACCTTTGTCATTAAATTGCAGATATTTGTCTAGAGAGCATTGCACTCCTATTATTTTATTGTGAACCTCAGCAGCTAGTGAAACTGCCCATCAGCCAAGGGCCCCTATCTCCCTCGGTGCCAATGCCAGTTCTTGCTTCCATCATGTTATATATGATACAGTAGGTCAAGAAAACACCACTGATACCTAGATCCTGCCTAGCAAACCATAGGGGGCTCAGATAAAAGGATTTCTGTCATAGATAAGAAAATGTGGAAATCCAGGAGAACGATGCTGCAAAAATCCTAGCTGAATGACCTTCATTCCAGGCCTTGTCATTTAAATGGAAATTCCAGAAGCATTTCTCAATTCCAATTGCTATATAAGAATTTTCTCTACCCAGCAATTCCACTGCTGGGACGATATTCTAAGAATCCTAAAACACCAATCCAAAAGAACCTTTGCACCCCAATGTTCATAGCAGCACAATTTGCAATAGCTAAGTGCTGGAAGCAACCTAGATGCCCATCAGTAAATGAATGGATCAAAAAACTCTGGTACATTTACACAATGGAATTCTATGCAGCAGAAAGAAAGGAGCTCCTACCCTTTGCAACATCATGGATGCAATTGGAAAGCATTATGCTAAGAGAAATAAGCCAGGCAGTGAAAGATAAATACCATATGATCTCACCTTTAACAGGAACCTAAACAACAAAACAAAGAAACAAGCAAAATATAGTCAAAGACACTGTAGTAGAGGACAGGCAGAAAGTGACCAGAGGAGAGAGAAGAGGGAATTTCAGGGGAAAAGGGGAGGGGTTTACAGGAACAAAGTTAAAAGACACATGGATAAAAGCTAGCGGGAGGGTGGTAATGGGAGGGAAGTTGGGAGGGAGGGGTGGGTGGGCTGGATTGGGAGT